>VZRS01012463.1:74572-257120 GCA_013398055.1 Ifrita kowaldi
AGCGCCGGGGACCCCCTCCCCCGCCCGGCCATTCCGGGGCGAGTCCCCCGGCCTCCTCCGCCGTGATTTTTCTCCTGTTTTATTATTTTAATTTTACCTCTCGCTCGTCTTCTCGGAGGGGTCGCTGAGCGGCCTCCCCTCCCACCCCGACTACCAACCTCTTCGCTCCCTTCCCCACCCTCGCAGAGGCGAAGGGGGAGTCCCCACCGCGCCCGAACAGCGGCCGAGGGTCTCCTCCCTCGCTCATCGCGCCCCGCATCGCCCGTGGGTCCGCGGGAGCGGAGACGGGCAGCCCCCTCCCTGCCACCGTCCTCGGCCGCCCGGGAAGGGGGAAGGTAGGCAGAGAGGGCGGGAGGGGCCGGCTTCTTCCTCCTCCTCCTACTCCTCCTCCTCCTCCTGCCGCTGCTGTGGGATCGGCCCCTCTGCCTGCGCCGGAGGGGGGGGCAGCCTGCTACTGCGAACGAGAGAAAGAGGAAGGGGAAAGAAGAGAAAAAGAGGGGGGCAGAAAGGGTGTTGAAACCCGCCCCCCACCTTCCCATCCCGCGATCGGTGCTGCCTCCATCAGGACAACAACCCCTCCTCCTTCCCTGCACAACAAGATGTGAAGCGGAGACTCCTGGGACTTATCCTCACCCTCCTCATCCTTACAGCTCCCCTTTCTGCAGCCATTAGCGACGGGCGAGGAAGAAGCGAGTGGAGCTGGGGACCCCGCGCACGCCGTGCCACTCCCCCCGCCGCCTCCTCCCCAGCCCTGTCGCTGGCGGTGGGTATTTTTTCGCAGGGTGGTGTTGGAGGGGGAAGGAGCCGCTGCTAGAGGACGGTGATCTTTTTTTCTTTTTTCCTCCTCCTCTCCCCTCCTTCGCCCGCCTCCTTGTGGCGATGAGGAGGAGGAGGACGGCGCCGAGGAGGAAGAGGCTGATGGCGGCGGTGAGGAGGCAGCAGGAGGAGGAGACCCCCCGAAGGATGAAGATGATGATGGTGGCGGCGGCGAGGAAGCACCAGCACAACAGCCGGGATTAATTTTACTAAAAAAAAAAAATATTCACCAGCCTTTTTTTTTTTTATTTTTTTAAATTTTTTTTATTTCTGGTGTTAAAAGAATTGATAGTGTTGGGTAGTATCTTTTTAAAGTAGTTGATAAGTGTTAGTAAGTGGTATGAAACATCAAGCCTTTTAAATGCCAAAACAAGGGTGCAAAGCATTCATAAGTTCTTAGAAGTGAACTTTCTCAGTCACATGGCAGTACCTTCAAGGAACATCACGCCTTGGGCTTTGTGGGGAATCCTGCTCATACTGGGGAAGGTTGAGATGGCTTTGAGATAGTACATGAGGCTGAAAGATCCTTAAAGTGTTATGGATCAAATTCTGGCCAGTGGACACTTGAAATACAGCACTGGGCAAACATATGTAAGTGTTCTGTGTTGCTGGAGNCTTTACCTCCTCTTCCCATCTTCGTTCAGCCCTTTCGCCCGGGGGAAGAGGCTTCACCCCCGCCCGCCCCAGCTCCCACCTCTCCCAGCTTCTCCGCTGCCGCCCTCCCAGAGCCCGAGGAGCAGAAAAAGGGGAACTTGGCCCCCTCCTCCGCCAGATCCTCCTCGCTCGCTCTCGGCGTTATTGTTGTTCTTCAGCTGACTCGGGGCCCCAGAAGAACGTGAAGGTTTTGGGGTTCACCCCCCACCGTCTCTCTGCTCTGAGTGATTGTCTAAAAAATTAAAAATGGCCGAGAATGTGGTGGAGCCGGGCCCGCCTTCAGCCAAGCGGCCTAAACTCTCCTCACCGGCGCTCTCCGTGTCCGCCAGCGACGGCACAGGTCAGTCTCGGAGGCCCAAGCCCTCCCCACCTTTCGGGGCCGCAATTCCTGCCCTTTTCTCCCCTCTTTTGCCTAAATCTCCTCCTCCCTTTTGCTGCTGTTAACTCGAGCCTGCCTTTTTGCTTCCCTTCTGTTTCGCCTGTTTTCGCTGCGTTTGAACCTATTGGCGTTAATGGCTTAGGGAGGGTGTTCAGATGTTTCTGCCCTTCTGATTTTTTGGAAGTGATTGAAAGCAAAGCTGTTCAGTTTATTGTGTTTTTGATCAGCTGCAGATAGGACTTAGCAGCTCGTCATTTTCGTGTCTTTCACAATAGTAGCGATTACTGAGCTCCTTGCTAAGCATAATGCCAGTTGCAGAAATACGAAATAGTGCTAAAGACGATGCTTCTGTACGCTTTATTGTTGAATTACGTGTGCACGCACAAACGTCTTGTTTTTTATTTTATTTTGCATATACAGTGGTTTTGTTACAGCTTGTTTAGAAACGAGAGATTTGTTTCTCTGCTATTTTTGTTTTTTCCTTCTTATGTGCAGTCTGCTTATATGATTTACTTTTTACAATCCTTCGTTCTTCTTCCTTGCAGAAGTGTATCAAAATACTGCTTTTCTGATTCAAATAGACCATCGGCTTTAGGAAAAACAGCTAAAACCAAAATCCAGATGCTACTCTTGTGACATAAGGTTTATCGAGACTCTTATCTTCTTAGAGATGAAATTTTATTTCACCTTATTTGCATTAAGAATCAATATGGAGTGTAGTTAATCTTGCATCTCCTGTTCTGTGCTGCAAGACCAAAATGTCTGAAATTCCCCTGTAGACTTAAGAGCTGTGAAGAGAAAAGGGGCATCTCTGCAGTCCTGCAAAGGTCTTTGGTGATGCTGCGAAGGCAAGCTAGAGCTAGCAAATTTTAGGTGTCCCGATCCCTAGCAAATATGAACTGGTTGTACTGGGAGGGGGGGAGGAAGTAACAAAGGGCTGTTCAGCTTTTTAATACTTCTTGTGAAGGAGGTGAGTATTCGGTGTCATTTTGCTATGAGAATACTCTGTTATCTGTCCCATAGGAGTTTCTTTGAACTCGCATTAGATCCTATTAGTCTATGGGATATGGAGGAGGCCTCCTCCTGCCAGTCTGGTGACTGGTGACATTTCTGAAGGCACCAGTGCTCTTGTTCGATGCAGTTAACAACTGGCAAGAAAAGGGAAGAGTTGTTCTCTTCTTGTTGGTTTGGGAGTTTTTTGGTCAGGTTTTTTTTTTCTAAAAAGCTCTCTTTGACAATTGACACCAGGTTTTAATAGCAGAGGATGTGATTCTACTTGGAATCATCTCCAAAATTTTGATTTTGCCTTTTCTATTCTCGGTGAATGACGTAATAGTTTTGCAAAGTTTGTGGGTGACTTTCAGTGCATATTAAATACAGCCAAGATTATGTTGTAATTGGAGGACATGACTATTCCTAATATCAACAGGTCTCTAGTAGGAGAGTAGAAGAGTGTTGGAGAAGCTGCTCTTTAGCTAGAACTAGTTGTTGGCTGTTTTTGTCCTAGATTTGGAAAACAGTGGTTAATTCAATAGTAACGGTTTTTAACTTGTCTTGACAGTGGTTATTTTGCTCTCTTTAGAGAGGTGAAATAAAAATATTTTGTGAGAAAAGTTCTGATACTTTAAAAATATGGAAGTTAAAGGCACACTTTGATTCAAATGAACACAAATCTAAGTTCCGACATTTGTGATCAAATAAGGGTTGAATAATTTGTGAATGTATTTCAGTTTAACAGGTGCAGACTTTCACAGAATACTTAGTCTTTAGTTGTTAACTTACTGGGCATCTTTTTACAGTTAATAAATGAACTTTTTACGGTTTTGGTGAAACACTAGGGACTGGACAGTTTCAGTAGTGTACAAATGTGATAATTTTTCCCAAAGTGATTGGGACTGTCATCACCTGATAGCTATGCAGAGGTTTATAGTGGTGCAAAGACTTTATATATGCTACATAAAACCTATTAAAGAATTCTTAATCTTCTGGCATGTTTTTTTTTTTTAATTGCCGACTAATTATGTGAATATGGGACAATTTTACTTTGCGTTTTTTAACATGACATATCATATCTATTTCTGTAAATAAAATCCAACCTATGAACCAATGAATGTATTTTGGGTTGCATTTTTTCATTTGCTGCTTGAGACTGCAGTTTGTTTTGTCATGCTTCTGTTGTGGGAAACTGCTTTGAAGCTTAAATTTTTTTTTAACCTATCTGCTGGTTAAATTTCCTTTGAAATAGTGCAAGCAGCTGTCATTAAGTAAATTCCACTTATAGAATCTTGTATTGTCCCCACTCCTCAGTTAATTATAGGAAATAAGTAACATGGTGCTTATGTACTTACTCAAGCACTCGTTTTAAAACTGTTAGATTCTCAGCACCATCAGAGGGAAGGGGAAAGGCAAGAAACTTGCATTGTTGATAAAACGTTTTGCAGCACTTATCCATAGTGCTGTTTTTGCTTTTAACTTTTTGCTTAGTTTTTTAATCTGAAACGTTTTAGTTTGTTAGATATGTAAAAATGATGACTGACTCCTGTTAAATTGTTCCCAAATTCGCAGATATTAAGTACATTTATATTGAAGACTAAGAGGAATCTCTAACTCATGTTTTCACTGTAGGCCTGGATGATACTCATATTCTGGGCCTGGAATCTATTAAACTCTAATGTTGGTGGCTTTCTTCTAAAAAGAAGTAAGCAAAGATTGTCCTAATATGCTTGATTTATTGGCAGCAGCCAAATACAGCTGCATTTCCCACTGTCGTTGCAGTGCTGCATCTTCTTCTGCCTTAAAAGTTATGGATGGTTCATGTGTTCCCTGCTCAGAATTTGCTTTGCCATGGAACATACTGTGTTAGTTTACTTTTAAGTTGCTTTATTAATGCCAATTAATCCTTTAGGTGGCGAACTGAAATGTTTGTAGCACATCTTGTAATAAACATTTTGAAGTAATTTAGAAAGTCTTGGTATTTTCAGTGCCCTGCAGTATAATAGAATTTTTGAATGTTCTCATTTTTTCTTTAATGTTGTGTAGCTCTAGAATAATTTCAGAGACAGAACTTTGTGGGATTCCCTTGAAACTACCACAGGTTTTTCTACAACTTTTTTTTTTCTCTTCTATATAAGTGTTAAATTTGTTGCAAAGAAGAATGGTAATGATCTATGTATTTTGTCTAGGCCTTAAGTTTTCTGAGGGCCATTACAGCTCTACAGTGGGCTCATCTTTTGGTGGCAACAGTGACTTTGTCACACTTTTGTACCAGCACGGTTACATTGACAGAAGTACTTCGCCAGTGTAGCTCCTTTGCTCACCTTTCCTAACGGGTAGCAACAGTTTTGATATGTTGCATGCACTCTAGCAAGACTTTCTTAAACATGATGTTAGCAAACTGGTGCATACTAGTCCCCCTGCTATAACAGAATAACGTGAGTGTATCCTGAGGAGTTACCTCATGGAGTAAAATGGGTGAAAATCGTTCATAAAGATACATTTTTAATTGGATGGTTTAAACCACTTGCTTTGGGGTTTTTTGCAGGGGTCAGGGAGGTGCGTTTTTGTTTGTGGATCCCTCAACCTTTCCTGCAGTGATGCAGGTGTGCTGAAATTGCTATGTACAGATTTCAGTGTGGTCTATTCAGGGCAGGAGAGTTTAATCGTATTTTACAGCACCCTCCCGCTTAGAAATAACCTGTTTTCTGTGAACTGGGAAAGTGTTTTGGGCTCTGTGTTCAGAACTGCTGTGTTTCTTCACAGAATAGAAATGGAGTACACCCCCTGCTGCAGTGTGTTTGTATAGTATCATGTCTTTAGGCTGCTAGATCTGAAAATAAGATTTTAAATTTTAGTGTTTCGGGCTTGCTGTGACACTGGAAGTCAGTTTTCTACAATTAGTTGGCATGTGTTATATCAGAGAATGTATTTGCAGTATGTGCCTTAACATCCCTCAGTTTCCTATATCCAAAAATCACGTTTTTCTGCGCAATAGCGCGTCTTCAATCTCCCCTGGAGTATCCATCTTTTGTAAAGTCTGGATGTTTCTTTTTGTCAGGAGCTGTTTCTGACCTTTTAAATTTTACTCTCCCTGACATCAAAGGTCTAAGACCTGTAATGAAACTTCTCTTCTGGGCAACTGCAGTTTTGACTGATACTCATCTTTCATTTGTTCCAAATGGATCAGGATGTTTCTTTTCTCAAAATGAGTTGTATTAATCTTGTCTCACTGCCCTTTTCAGTTCTGTTTTCCAAGGGCTGTGTGTTTTTTGCTACCGTTCCTATATACTACATTTAAATACTTTTCACCAGTCTGATTTCTAGCTAATGTTAAAGACCAGATGATCAGCTACACTTAACTTACAGCCATCAGTTAATGTTTCCATCCCTTCTTGTTAAAAGCCGTATTTTTTGCCGGTTTTGCCTTAAAATGTCATTTGATGGATGACATATACTGTAAGTCAAGTATTGCAGTGGTGGATGCCTGTGTGGCAAAAATGAGTGTCTTTGCTGTGTAGCTAAACAGGCTCTCAAAGTAACTGTATTAGGAATAAATTTAAATTAGGAAAATTTAAGTCTGTGAGACTTCTTTAAAAAGTAAACCAATCATTTTAAAGAAAATTTTGCAGACTTTTGAACCTTGTAGATTTCCAAACAGCTATATCTATTCTTTTGTGTCTTTCACCAAGTATACTGTGTCTCTGACATAGGTAGGTACTTTTTCTGAGCAGTGTTAGAAAGGTAGCTAATTTTTTAAAAAAAGAAATACTCCAACTCGAGGACCATACATTCCACGGTGAGAAACTGACTGTTGAGCACTTACAGATAAAAAACCTTTGAGATTGGAAAACCAGTTTACTATTGCAATTTATAAATAGATTCACAAGTTTAATATTGCAGGGAAAAACCTTTGTTTGGGAAACACTTGGAAATTTAAATCCTAGATGAAAAAAAAAATTCTAATTTTTGCATCTTGTTTTTCACAGTCCTAGAGCAGGGCTTGCATTGAGTTCAGGTTATTGGTCAGCTGTGCATTTGTAGAAAACCAAATTTTATCTGGGAAGGGTCTATCAGACTCTGAGGTTTAGTATATGTTTTTGGGGGATGCAGGTTTAATAAGATACTGGGGCTAAATGCTGAACTTCTACTGTAGGAACTTTTTTTTTTTGTGTCTTTACAACTTGGAGAAAACGACTTTATTATTAAATTTCAATTTTGTATGATTTCGTATATATTCTGCATCTTCCCTGTAGGCTACTTGATCATCTCCAGTGTGTCCCCTCAGTGTCTTGCTAAGCAGCTTTAGCAGGAGGAGCCTTTCAGTGCTTATTCCAACAGCGTGACAATACTACTTCAGTCTTTCTTACCACCTGCATTAGTGTTCGTTCTGAGAGGGTTTGCCCAAAAATCACCTAGATTTATTATTTGACAAATGGCGTAATTCTGCTGTGTAGATTTCACTGACAACTAGACAATGCACACCTGTCTCCAAGGATTTTGTTTTTCTGTCTTTACTTAAACTGTAGCAGCAGGCTGAAGTAAAATACATCTGTCTCTGCATATGGTGGTATGCCTGACAAAAAATTTCTGTGGCGGCCTTAAATTTGTAGAACTTCAAGTAGAACTTAAACTAGGGCAGAGATCCTCTCCCTGAACAGTATCAAACCACGTATTGTTCTCTTCCTAAATAGCAATGAGTTTTCTTAAAATGGACTGGCATATGAATGTATTTAAAGTTCTCTTAAAAACTCGATGTGCAATAGTCTCCTTCAAGCACCTATTTCTTCCAAATATTTTTTAAGAAAATGAGGAGTGTTGAATTCTGGTGGACTCAAACCGCAGTAACTTGTTGCTCAGTTGATGCTGTTCCTGTAAACGCACCTGACATCAAGGATGTGAAATCGGGGACCAGTCTAAGATTTTAATTAAAATGTGCCAGTTAAATACAGAACCGTGAAGAACAGGTTATTTTCTATTACTGATTGTTGTGAGATGGGGCAGATAAAGATTTAGCTCTTTTCCATTTGATGGTGTGAAACACCTCTGTACTGCATCTTTTGTTGTATTCCCACGAGAGATCCAAGTATAGGAGTTTTGAACAGTGTCTGCTTGCAGAATCAAGATTTACTACTTCCTTTTTTGTAGAACTTCCAAATACCACTGAATAGACAGTTTCTCTTGTTTTAAGAGAGATTGTAACACACTCTTACTGTTTTAATGGACTAAAAGACTCTTAATTCTCAGGGTTTTTTCCTTTTTGGAATTCTAATAAAAAGTAAAGTTCCAGCAAAGTGCTGATATATGGCTTGCTCAGTACAAATTTTGCTGAAGCAAAACTGCCTTTTACATGTTCCTGAATGCAATTTCAGGAAATCTGGGGAATTACTGGTTTAAGATAATGAAGTCTGATCTGCTGACTTATGTTATTTTGTTTACTTGGATATTTGTTGTACATAAATTCAGCATTGTTTTTTGCTTTTACTTCCGAGTAATGTTGAATGAACTCAGAAAAGTGATTTGACTTTTTGGTAATTGTATATGCAGATTGCATCATTTCAAAGTCGTTGTTAACTTGACAGTGAAATGAACTTTATTCTTTCCTTGAAACTGATTCGTAATCACTTCTAAAACGAATTCAGTGTGCTCTGTGCACGTAAGGGTGTTCCCATCCTATCTGCATGTACCTAGTTTTGTCCACCAACACAGCAGACCAGCACAGCTTGTCTAACTTTCTAGACCTGTGTGTATACACAGATTCCACTGGGAATAAGAATACTGACTTAGAGACTTTTGACTCTAATTTTGAAGTTAAAGGTAGCCCAATGAAATTTATGCAAAAAGCAACATGTTCTCAAGGAAGTTATTAACGGTGTGACTTCAGCATTTTGTAATTAAAGTGTCAAAACTTCATCTTATGTGGGTTATCAGTGATGGCAAGACTCGTACCTTTGTATAAAAACATGAATAAAAAAACAGGTACATAAATAAAAATGTCTCTAAAATTCCTCCTTAAGTAATATTAAATCTTTAAACATACCCTATTCTTGGATTTTGACCCCAGTCTTTTCCATATGATTACACCACTTCCGTTTCCCTAAAACAGTTACAATTCTATACTCCAGAATCATACCCATTGCATTTTCACTGTGGTTTTCAGTGGTTTAACTCCTGCTATTATCTGTCTCTCTAAATATTGATTTTTGAAGAACTTTGACTATGAAACTGGAAAGTGGGTTATAAATACAATTTTCTTCTGAAGCTGCAAAAAGCATGCATCAGTCAGAGTCTACTAAAATAGGCATTTCTGTTGATATTAGTTTGGGAAAAGTATGACAAACTTGCAGGTTATTGAGACTTCACAAAATAGAGACTATTTTCTTTAAGCCAAAGTTGATGTGTTTGACACCAGTGTTTGAATAGGGATTAGGATAGCTTAAAAATGGAGAGAGCAAGGTCCTGATTTTAGGACTTCAGTAGATGTTGAACAATATGCTGTTGCTGCTTTAGAACGATTCTTGTTGTTGTTGTTGTTGTTCACACTTGTAAAATACTTGCATTTATGCCTGGTTGTTACAACTAATACTGGAATCATGTGCATTCTAGGTGGTGAATTGGACTTTGATCAACAAATGTTTGATTGTTTTTAAAAATATTTGTGCCAGAAGTTGTGTGCTACCATAATGTGCTAACATGTTTGGTGCCTTCGTGTTTGTTGTCTTCCAGGTGTTTTGAATAAGGTTTTTTAAATATGTTTTCTGTTTGTATTATTTGCAGTCTTACCTCAACTAATAATGTTTCTTTATATAGTGAAGAGATTCAGGTCTTTTCTGGACTGGCAGGGCAGGAAGGTGGCAATGCTTTCCCAGTTTCTTACAGGGAACAGAATTAATATCCAAGTCTAACACTGAAGACTGTTACTCAAATAGCATAATACAGAATACGAGTTCTCGTTTGCTGCTGAGTAAGGGGTCACCCCCCGTTAGGGTTATAGAGGGAGTGCTGTCTGAGGATTTTGGAAGCAGTAGCCACAATGATGGCTCTTAGTACCTTAGGCTAATGTGGATGTTTTACCCCTTCATTTTGAATCAATTTAGTAGATGAATTTAAATTAATTCTACATTTTAAGTTAGAGAGAACATTTTGGCAGAGCTTGTGTTACCATTGGGTAATTGTGGCTTCACAGAGGATCTACATGAAAAGCCCCCTCTTTTGATGGATTTTATGGTCTGATCTCCGAAGTGCGGTATAGCAAAGTTCCTGCCAGGCTGGTGTGTGCCTCTTTCTTAGGCATGTGGGTTTTTGTTTGGGTTTTTTTTGTTGGTTTCTTTTCTTCTTCCCTGATAAAACTGCCTGGACATGTCTATCTTAATTTTCTGTCATTGTAGAGGCCTTGGGAATTGATGACTCTGTTAGCACTTTGTTTCATGTCTGTGCTTCACCTTTGCTTCTGCATTTTCATGGATACTTGAGGATTATCCTGTGAGATTGTGTCTCCTTATCTTGTTCTCTCTTTTTTTGGTTTTATGTTTTGAGTTCTGGCTTCTTTTGGAGGGCATTTCAGACAGCGTGTTTTAGGGCCTGTAATACTGGTGCTTGACTGCAAGCTTGAATGGCTGATTTCTCTGGAATACTGGTGGTATCTTCAGAGAGCTTTCTCTGTTACATGTAGGCCCTGTTCAGTTCTGGATTTTCAGTTTTTGTATCGCCACGCAGGGAAGATACTGACCTCAGCACCTTATTGTTATTCTTTGTCTGGAAGCACGGCAAAGGTGTAATGTTTGCCATGTGGTCCAACATAGTCTGTGGTTCCTGTCAACCCTGCCACATGTGTGCTTTGTATTCAGTGTCCTGTATTAAGCCTTGTCCACTTGTTTCGTTGTGAAACCAGTGACTGTGCTACAAGTTGATCCACTAATAGGTTGCTGGGCTTCAGAAACATTTGTGTAAAAAGGTGACTGTTCAGCAGCTTTCTAAGTGGATGTGTCTCTGTTCAGAATATAATAAATGGGAAGCAGGGGCAGGAACTGTTGAGTTTCTTATGTCTTTGCTGGTCTGACAGAGGTAGGCTCAGGAGTCAGTGGCTGTCTGGCCTGTCTGCCATGCAGGGCTCTTGAGGCATCGCTGATCACACATGATGCATTTTCTTCAGCTTGTACAACTCTTCTCGAGACTGAATGCTCGAATGTCTTGAGTCTGAGGGTTCAGTACCCATGAGAGTAAAGTGTTGCTACTTCTTAGCACGTGAGGAAGTTCCTAGAAAACCAGTATTGTTCACTGCAGCCTATTTGCTAGGACCAGATAGCTTCCATATAGATAGAAATTCCTGTTTTATTCTGGAAGGTGAATAAAGGTCTGTTGTCTTAATCCAGAAATGGGAAAATGACAGAATCCTGACTGTAGGCTAGAAAGCATGTGAAAGAAACTTGTATGTGCCACCTGAACACGTGTTGATTTCCTTGCTAAGTAGTTAGTATTGATATATTTTCCCTGCTTTATAAGCACTGTCATAAATTGCTGTCTTGCCTTGCTGGCTTTGAGAGCTGTTGCATCACTGGTGCTACCAGGTGCTCTTGCAGTAAAACTAACTTGAAATAAATACTTTGTATCTAATTTGAAAATTGATCACTTGATAAGGCACTGAAGTCTTATTGACTTAAGGATTTTGATTGCACACTCTGCATATGTATTAGTTTAAAGTCCATTTTGGTGCCAGGTGGCTTTTCAGCCCAGGCTGGCAGTTTCCTTGCATTTTGCAGATTAGATGTCAAAGGCAGACTTTTAGAAGTAGAATCCAAAATCAAGAACAATCCATAGTATGCAATGCAGGTCAGTACACTGACTTTTGAAGTTGCTTTCTCACAGTTTAGACACAGTTCATACTACTTAACCCAGTCTGACTGAATTGCCACTGAAAGAGATGGACCTGCTCCTTCTACTGTCTTTTCTGACTTTCTCACTACAGGTGTAATGTAGCCAGGGCAAGTTAGGCCAGTTTCTTGACTTTTTTTTTTTTTTNTTTTTTTTTTTTTTTTTTTTTTTTTTTTTAAAGACTTGCTAAGTGTCCAGTAGTGGTACAGTTCCGCAAAGGACTTATGATATACATGCTGAGATGATCTCAGGTTGAGACTTTCTGATCTACTACTTAGATGTTGTTTTGAGGAGGTTTTCTTTTCTTTGACTCTTGGGTGGCAGCAGCAATCTATTCTATATGTTCTTGTTACCTGTGGAAAGAAATACACTAACAATACTATAAATAGCATAATGGGGAATCATTCTGTGCTACTCTACTGAGATCAGGATTGAGATCAGGATTGAGATCAGGATTTAGCTCTACCACTGCCACTGTCCTCCAATGTATTCCTGGATGGTTTTGGGCTTTAGGCCAAATACTGTCTGTTCTGTTACATCCCAGTTTTTCTGTGTCAATATCTCTAGAGATGATGAAAGCAGGTGGACAAACCTTTGCAGGACTAATCTTCCTCCTCTGCCTTCCCACAGGCTTTATTTTGTTAGTGAGAAATCTTTGTGTGTATCCTTAATGAAACCAGATTGCAAGACTAACAGTGGGCTCAGTGTACTGGAAAGTCAATCAGTTCTCTGGATATTTCTCACCACTGTCTTAAACTTTGCCTTTGGCTCTTGTGTGAGTATATAGGATCTTGTTTCCACATAGTTTGTGAGTTGTCTGGCCCAGCCTTGTCAGTTTTTGGCTTGGTCATAGATAGGACACTCTACGGTGGGCTTTAGGGCACCAATTGTATGTAGAAGACTGAAATGGATTGCGACTCTTGTTAGATATACACAAGGTCCTATTCATCTTTATGGTCACTTGAGATTGTGTTTCAGTCCTGTATCAGAAAGTTTCTGTCTCCCAGCAGTTGATTAAAAATGTAATTTTCTTAGCTGACCGGACAACTGAAAGTTTATTCTAGTTTTGTTGTTTATCTACTGGCTAAAGAAGATTTTGAAGGTTTCTTTTTGGAAAAGACTCCTAAAAATACCAAACTCACACCAGAATATTGCTTTCTTAGTCGTTACAACTTACAATTTTGGTTAATAGCTGACAGTATTCTTTTACGATGAATCACCTGTCGTATATTCTCTAGGATTAAAAATCCTAGCAAGTTAGCTTTATGTGGAAAGTTTTATATAGAACGTTTTAGATGTTTTGATGCAAACAACTAATCCAATTAGGATTGTTTCACAACCATTCAGGTTGGGGATGGGTTTTGTTAATGTAGCTGGTGCTATGTTGTGTTTTAAGCCATTAATAAAAAGAATTAATGCCGCTTTGAGTTTTTATTACATTTTTCTTCCTGTTCATTGATGTCACAGAATGACCAGGCCAAGGAGCTCAGATAGCTTGTACCTGGATGCTCCAGTTAGTAATGGGCTAGGAAGCCTTAAAGCTGGAATTATCTCCTCGTTTATGAGGAAGGAGAATTTCAAGAAGTGAGGTCTTCAGAGAAGCAGATTAATATTTTCTTGTGAGTAAAGATGATCAAATCTTTGTCTCTCAAAACAAGAATTGCACTGCCTCTTTGTGGTGTTACATCTGAAATCATCTAAATGTGTCTTCCTGAGAAAATACTATGTTGTAGTTTGAAAAACAAATTAGTTTTTCATATTTAAACATTTGCTGGTCACTCTCCAGTTGGTTTTGTGAAGGGCTTTATATGCAATGGTCTGAACTCAGGAAAGGTGAAGCGAGGACTTCTGGTTTGGGACTTGCCCTGTACTGGAAGTTGTGTTTGTTCAAGAGCAGAAATTCTTTGCCCAACTACAGTCAAAAACGTGGCCTTTGGACTGTGTGGGTGTTGATGGGAGGTGTCTGGGCTGCCATGATGGTTATGTTGTAGGTACAGGCTTTGTGCTGGGTCATGTTTTTTCCATGTTTTTTTCACTTAACTTTTGTTTTCAGTTTTGTTTTCATGTTTTTTCACTTAACTTTTGTTTTCAGTTTTGTTTGTTTGTCATTGAGGATGGCTGGCTAACTTGTGAATTCCTGATAGTATTTTTTACTCCTTCCTCACTCATGGACTCTTCATCTGATTATTAGCCAGAGTGTTTTCTGAATGTAGTGTTTTAACTGTTGCCTGTTAAATGTGTCCTGGCAGGCTTCTTAAGGTGCTAGTTGAAGCTGTTTCAAGCTGTCATCTATTTTTTGATTGCATTTTTTCTTTCCTTGATCTCTAATGTGAGGCTCTGTTCCACTAACTCTTCCCATGTTCATCCAAATGTAATCTTAAGTTAACTGCTGAGCATTGTAAATTTGTTTTGGTTTTAGTTTTTTGTTTTGTTTTGGGGCTTTTTTATGGGGATGGGGGTGCGTGTGGTGTGTTTTTAGATGAGTCTACTGACACACAATATTAAGTTCATCATCTTAGATGAAAGAGAACTTGGACAAAGATTTATTCTTCTGATTGTTCCTTTACTTTTGAACCTTCAAAAATACCTGTCATGCAAGTGAATGATCAGCCCTTAGTGTGTCTTGCAAAGCGTAACTTCTGGCACAAGATACATGGTAATGAAGAATGGGCTACCTGATTTTAATAGTTTAAAAGTTCTTTAATGGAAATTTTCATTCTCTCTCTGGTGGTTTGTAGTAATGTAGAGTATATAAAAGGAGTGTTAAAATCCCTGTTGTGGTGTACCTGTATTCTTGCCAATCTCATACCATATTTTCAGAATTTTAAAGTCCTGATCTTATCTGTGAAAAGAGTTGTGAAGTTGTAGAAACTCTGTTAGTCCAGGTGTTTGGTAGTTTGGGTATAGTATCCTGTGAAACATTTTAAACAGATCTATAATACTGATGGACTTTTCTGACTTACATGCTGGTTAACTGTAGGGTTTTTTCACTAATATTTGGACCATTTGGATCTTGAGCTCCACCATTTCTGATCATGGCAGCCAAGACTTCATTTGAGCTTTGCATTCCTCACCAGCCACTCATTGTTGGTGAGAACAAAGTCCAGCACAGCACCTCTCCTCGCCAACTCCTTTCACTTGGAGAGGGAAGTTGTCATTAGTGCATGTCAGAAACCATAAGCTTTCTAAGTTATTTTCGGTTTAACTACCGTAGGTTAAATAGACCAAGGTATGTACTACTTCTGCAGACACAAGAGCTGCTACTTCTCTCGAGCAAATCGACTCTGGGTACTATGTAATATTCTTGTATCTGTGTATTCCAAATAGCAATCTTTCGCCACTTAGTTACCTCAGGAATTGCTTTGCATGGGCTCTTGAGGTGGGAATTTGTTTTTTCATCCTGGTGTTTTTCATGGCTTTGTGGGCAGGAGGGTTACTTTGTTTTCTGACAGTGTTTGTTGTGGGAAGATACTGGCTGTCCAGTGAAGTTCAATGAAACTTGGCCATTCTGTGCTGGTAATAATTGGATGTGGAAGAATAAAAAAACCAAACAGCTACCCAAAAAAACCCCCAAAACAACCAACCAAACCAAAAGCCAGAAAACCCAATTCAACATAAAACCCTATAACCAAACCTCTGATTATTATTTTATAAATAGTAAACATATTTTAAAAGTTATATTGCTGTATTAGTTTTGGCTGTTCCAAAAGTTACAACATTTTTAGCAAAAATTATAAAGACAGTATTTTCCCATCAACCTGCTAATTCTTTCTCGTAATGGCTGTTTAATTCCATTGACTAACTCTGAGAGATTTCAATACATATTTTTCACTACTCCCTTGTCAAACTTTTCAAGTTGAGAGATCATAATCTGAGATATCCAGTGATCTTTCAACACAAATTGTAGGAGGCTGAAGTAGAACAGTTTTCTCTAGTTTTGACTCCATAAAGTTTAGAATTACTTTTATCCTGACAAATTGGGTAGCTTTCAGTAACGACCGATAAGGAAATTTTGCTCAAATACAGAAAGTCAAATTTTGCTAGTTACTTGAAATTAAAAAATAGGAGCTTCAAGACACTATTGATTGCTCTGACCTCATATACAATCTGTTTTGTTTTTCAGATTTTGGATCGCTCTTTGATCTGGAACATGACTTGCCAGATGAGCTGATCAGCTCCACAGAACTTGGACTCACCAATGGTGGTGACATTAATCAGCTGCAGACCAGCCTTGGCCTGGCACAAGATGCTGCCTCTAAACACAAGCAGCTGTCTGAACTTTTACGGGCTGGTAGTTCCCCAAATCTCAATATGGGGGTTGGTGGCCCTGGCCAAGGCATGGCCAGTCAAACCCAACAAAACAGTCCTGGAATGGGAATGTTAAACAGCATGGTGAAAAGCCCCATGGCACAGGCTGGGTTGACTTCTCCCAATATGACAATGGGTGCAAGTGGACCAAACCAGGGTCCTTCTGCCCAATCCACAGCAGCAATGATGCCAACAGTAAACAGCCCAGTTAACCAGCCTGGCATGGGAATGAACACAGGGATGAATGCTGGCATGAATCCTGGGATGTTGGCAGCAGGCAACGGACAGGGGATGATGCAGGGGCAAGTCATGAACGGTTCAATTGGAGCAGGCAGAGGGCGACCTAATATGCCGTACCCGAACCCGGGAATGGGTAGTGCTGGTAACTTGTTGGCTGAGACACTGCAACAAGGCACTCCACAGATGGCAGGGCAGGCTGGACTAAGAGGGCCACAGCCTGGAGCCATGAACAAGGTAAGACAAGCTAAACTTTATTACTTTCCTCGTTGTTGACTTTGTTTTGTGAAATTTATTCCTCTGCACTGTGGATTCCATAGGGCTTTTTCTTTAAGAATCCTGTATGATGGATTAAATAGTTTACATGCTGCTAAAATGGAATTTGTGATGGTCATAGGAAGCAAAAATTGAATCTTGCACAACAAGCAAGACTATGGCTAGATTAAAAAGCCTATTTTAGAAATCTTGTGACAGATTATCCATAACACTGAAAAGTAATTTGATTGTATTTTATTCTGTTTTATGCTTTGTCTGCAACTGTATTTTTCCATCTAATGTGATGCTGGTATTGCAAGTGTGAAGGGAATCCATCAGGACCTTTTAGATGCTGTGGTGCTTTTTTCCTGTATGACAGTTAACGCAAGTATTTGTTGTCTGAGATCAGCTAAGTGTTTGTGCTGTAGCAGATGCTGAGAGGTACATGCAGGTTTGAATTGACTGATCTACTCACTGTATGTGCTGGGTATTCGAGTTAATGGTGGAGAATGAATGCTTGTGTAAACACCTGAAGGCAATGCTGGATTCTTAAGACTGTTAATCCAACTCAGTTTTTGTTTTAAAATTTGCAGTGGAGTTGTCTACAGGAGAGTAAACCTGAGAGCTAAAAAAAAATATATATTTTTTTAATGCTGAGGGGGAAATAAATGTGCTTTTGTAATCCAGGAGGTTGGAAGAAAGTTGTTGTCATAAGTCGCCGAAAAGGTGAAAGAAGACCTACTGGTTTAACTAACAAAAGGATGTCTAAATTTCATTTTTGTCATGCACAATTAGCCATCTTAGAGTAGGAGCCACTTGAGTATTCTCCATTTTTTTGTGTTTTGACCAAAAGCCTGGAAAATACTGCAATGCTTTAGTTCACTTTAAGTGGGTATTTTGTGTTTCCTGGCTAACGGGGGGATAGATTTTTTTAAGGTGCTTTGCAGTACCTAAATCTATCTTGAAATGCCTAAACTCAGTCCCCTTGGAGGACTTGGAATGTTGAGTAATAGTCTATAAATGTATTTAAAACAGAAATAAAAGTAATGCTGTGTATTAATGGTTTGCCATGCTTTAATGTATTAGGTGAAATTACTTTAGTGTCTTGTGAACATTAATTATGAAATTCCTTGGTCTTAGTTGCTTCCTTAAGCTCAGTGTGCTAACTTTTGAGAGTGTGTGTGTATGTTTAGTAATGAGTTATATGTATATATGTATGTATATATGTGTTTAGTAATGAGTTGATTCTGTGGTCTGGTCATTTCAGGTATTTTTGCCTGATAGGAAAGTTAATGCAAAGCTTGATTACTGCAATAGAAAATTGAAATGCAGCTTACAGTTGTAAGAAATATGTAGCTACTTGAAGTATTCTTGTATTGGAATTATGTAACACCTCATTCATTATTCCTTGGCTGTTAAAAAAAATCATCTTCAGAAATCTGTCTTCAGAGGTCAAAAATTGATGTATTGAGTGTTTGGATGAAATGCAACTTCTTCCTCACTTACCAGAGCTAATGTAGGGTTATGCACTATAATAAACTCATTTATCTAAAATTAAAGAAAGGACATAAAATCAAGCTTTTGACCAATTTAGTGTAAAATTAAATTGTCTTCTTTCCTTACTTAAATTCCAATAGTGCTGTACATCTAAAGTAAGAACATTTTATGCTTTGGAGAATATTCAGACCAAATACACAATAACTTCTGTTTTTTAGTTCATGGTCCCAGATGGGTTAAAAATACTTAGGGTTCTTTAATTGCTGATAAAGAATCTTGAGACTTTTTGTGTAAGTTTAGTGGGTATAGTCCTCATAAAGGAGTTGAAACTGTCAGATGAGAGAGAACAGTCTGAAATGGAGGCTGAAATTCCAGAATGTCTTCAATTGGTTTGGTTGTTGGCAGGGAGCCTGTGTTTCACTTCATACAGCAGAGTTAGCAAAGTCTGACAACAGTAAAGTCTGACCGTTTTATCTCCCCACCCATCTGCTTTTGGGTTTTCCCACCTACAAATCTTCAAAAAGTAGATGAAAACAGAGGACCTTAAGCAGTTGTTTTTAAAAGCCAGTGTTTCTAATTGGTGAATTTAGTAGTGTGTTGCTGTTAATGTGGGAGTTTGTGTAATAACTTCTGTAGGTTTCCTTCATTGCTGCAAAAAATGTGCATTATCCAGAAGCTCTCCTTCAGTAGGAGGAAAAAAAAAACAGACGAGATGCTTTGGTTATGATTGTTCAACTTCATCATGTTAGCTTGCCAGTCAGCCCCTTTAGGTGATGGGAGGGTTGCCTCAGAGAGTTCTCTCTCAATGAAATAGAGGTGTTTTGTGCAATGGTTTGTATGGAATAGCTTAGGTTTCCTGTGATGTTGAGTAATCAGGAGGGAGGATGTTATGATCTTCTAACAGGAAAGATGAGCTCCAAGGGGCTAGTCAGTTTGGAAAGTGAAATTGGTTACATTGCTACTTTGTTCTGTTATCCTGTGGAATTACTGAAGTTGTCTTCCTCTCTTCCCAAAACATTGACTAGTGATAGGCTGAAATACTTGCTTTGCACATTACCTATGTACTTCCGACCTTCTCTAGTTGTGCACGTTACTTTTAGGACTTGAAATCCCCAATGTCACTGTACATGATTTCTGTTTGTGAACTTGTCCTGTCACAATCGGATGCTTCCATCCTGTGGTTTAATGCTGTAGTTTTCTGTCCTTATGTAAGCAGTCACTGCCATATGAAGAAGCAGTTCTGTCTGGATGCCGTCTGTGCAAGTTGCATGACAGGCTGTGTTGAGAAACTAAACCTGACTCAAATTAAAACTCAGGTGGTCATTTAAAAAAAAATTAATTTGAGCTGTTTTTTCAGGTCCCATTTATACTCATCAGTTGGAAAGCTAGTATCCCTATATTAGGGAGGGGATTTTTTGAACACATTGATCTTGCCTGTCAGAGAAGGGTGTGAATCCAACTTTGGTGACAGTACAGGCATAAAAACGCCTGTGAAAGTCTACCCTGAAAGGAAGTGTTAGAAGTTTGGAGGGGATGGAATTTTAACAAGTTTTGCTTTCTTGAATAGTTTTTTGTTTTCTGTGTGCTTGGTTTTGTGCAAGTTAAGAGGGTAACAGACATGCCTTTTACTCTTGAAATAGTGTTTTGGAAATTGTTTGTAATGTTTGGGTTCTGTCATCATTTAAGTATTTTTCAGGCTTTTTGTTTCACTGGATAGTTATACAGCTTTGATTTAAATGTGAACAGGTAACTTATTACAAAGCTTGAATTTGCTAAAAGCTGATTCATATTTCCTGGTTTGAACCATTCTTCATTTGGAATTTTATCTAGTTAAAACCTTTGTTTTGTCCTTCCACTGGGTTCTATTGAGAGTGCCCCATTAGGGTCTTAACTGTCCAGCCTCGTACGAGGGGAGGAGGGTATTTTGTGTATAAGTTGCTGTGTGCATTTCTGTCGTAGCAGTGCTGTACCACAGAGTGATGAAGTTCACCCGACCTTCAGGTCACTTACATTTCCTCTCTCACTGATTCAAGCCATGTTCCCTTACTTCAGTAATGAAGTGGATGTGTAGGCAGTTCAGATTAGTAAAAGCATTACTACTCTGCTTATGTGAGCATTTCACTTGAAACATTTAGTTCCAGTAGTAATTCTTTGTCACTTGATTTACTCTTTGAGTGTGTACAAAGCTCTCTGCTATTATTGGCTTTATCAGTTTAACTTCTGTTAAGAAGATTCAATGGCAATATTTTGCAAAGACAAACATAATTTGTCAGAATCTCCTTAACTTCCTCTAAGTAGAACAGTAAGAAATTTCATAATAATCAATTCTGTTCAAAGTTGAGATTGAAGATGTCACTCTCAAACTGTGCAATTAGATTAAGAAAATAAAAGCATCATATGTTCCTTAGTCTCTTATTCTAGATAGGTGGTCAGTGTTGTTGGTTGCCTTTCTTTTTTCAGTAGTTATTTGATTCAACAAGTAATTGTATCCATACTATTTAGAGTCTGTGACCAAGCATACCAAATGATCAAGTACATTAATTCATTCAGAGTGTAGTGTGAGTTCCAGTCCTTGGCTTTCTCTTCTTTGGTAAACCAACGTGGAAAAAACTGAATAATTGCTCGCTTTATTCCAAAGTAAGAGAGGAACATTTGTTTATGAGAGAAAAATGAAGCAGTGAAGACTTGGAGTCTAAGTTTCTGGAATGGCATGGAGAGTTTCTTGCAGAAATAGCAGTGACATAAAACTGGTGTCTTGAAAAAGGTATCTTAAAATATTATGCAGTTAGGTGCAAAGAATAATAATCAATAACAGTCTCTGGAAAGAATGCAGCGGACACCACTGTAGTGTAGGCAAAATGTAGTTAGGGTATGCCTGAGTTCAGTAATGTTCTACCAGTCAGTAGAATGGCACTAGGAAGTGATGTACAGTAAGTTCTTGTTTTTAAAGACCCAGCTAGAATTTACTAAAATTAAATTTCCTGTTTGGGGAAAGAATTAACTTTCACTTGTGAACCTGTGGATATGGAAAGATACTAGATACCATCAATAATAGCCTTAAACTAGTCCATGCACTGCAGTTTCCCTGACAGAGATATACGTGGATGATACTGTGATTGCTGGATTCTGTGAAAGAATGTTATTAAAACTTAATTCTGTTTGTTTACTTCTCCATGCTTATAGTTATCTTTGCAAATCTAAAAGCTGGTCATGGTTCAACACTACTGCTGATATCTGGCTGTTTTTCAAATATTAGACTGTTAATGAGGCAGTTGTTCTTACAGAGAAACAGTAGAATATATGCAATGTCTGTGTGCATACCTGTAGCAGGTATTCCTTTTCAGTTTGTACTGAAATGGTATTAATGGTAAAACTAGAAGCAGAGTTAGTCACTTGACCTTCTTCTGAACTGAAGATGTTTGTGTTTCGTGGCATTAGAACAAAATCTTGGGGAATTTCCTCTGCTTTTGTAGTTACTCTTCTTAGATGGGGAGAGTACCTGAACAGCCCTATCTGATGCTGCTTGTAAACTAGGATGTTTCCTGAGCTCATGTCATCCATAGTGAGAGATACACACCTTTCATCATTCTGGTATTGACAGCCCCTGCTTCTACTGGATGCAGGAAAATCAAGTTGTTTTCTATTGTGTATGTAAAAGGTAGAATCATTTGAGATTACCTTTGCCTTCTATCAGCCACCTATCATCGTTTTATGGTCTTCCTTGTTTTCTTCTTTTCTGTGAATTGGATTTCTGTCTGCTCTTCCTTGTGTACAAATTCTTGCATATGTGATGAAATCAAGTTGAAGCTGTAAGGTGAGGAGAGGAAGAAAAACTTTGGATGGATATGAAGAGATGTAGGAAGGGCAGTGAAAGGAAGTGGTGGCCAGGAAGAGCAAATAGAGGTTGTACTCGCTGACTTGTAGCTGTAATTAAGCCATGTATGCTTTTGCATTGTGTTGCAGATGAAGCCTTGTACTTCTCTTAGGTGGTGGTACTAACACCACCTTTCTTTGGCTGGTTCTTCTGCACTTGGTTGTTTATCTGTCCCCTTCCATCGTTAATGTGCTGATGGACTGTGTCAGTCTTTCTGATTGTTGCCTACTGATGAAATTATACAGGATTTTGATCTCCCTTCTGTAGTCTTGAGGCCATACATTTCTTCCTGTTAGATGTTTTCTTTTATTCATGTTTCTCAACATGTCACAGCAAATAACATGAGCATGCTCCAGCTTCTTGTGCAGGGTCACAAGGCCACCTTGTGCCAGGTGGAGAATCTCCCCAGTGGCCCTTCCCTTGACTCAGTCTAGAGTTGCATGCAGGTGTTTGGTGTCAGGTTAGTCTGTGATGGCAGAACTGGGGGGCATTGCTGTGAGGTTCAGCTGAGGATCTGGCAGGTGTCAGTCTCACCTGGATCAAGTCATGGCTGCTGATTTGTTCAGGGAGACCTTGAGGAATTTGCTTTTTAGCGTCTTAGATGTTGCTTGAGTGTCTGGCTTTAAGTCGGTTTGGTGTGCTTGCCTGTCAGCCTGGCCTGAGCTTCTCTGGTCTTTGCCTCTCCTGTAACCTGAAATGGGAAAATATTGCCCCTGTAAGGAGCAGCTAGGCTGAGCTGGGCAGGTAGTGTTCTGCTGCCAGGTCCCTTGGCACAGTGGAGTGGATGGGAAGGGGAACCCTGTGTTTCTGCCATGGAGAGAGCCTTGTTGGAGGGGACTGGACTTGCACCCCAAACAGTGCCAGTGGCTGATGCCTGAGAGAGCATCAGAGATCGTTGTGCTGAGCCAGCTTGATTAGTAATTTGAAAAAGTCAGATGCTTCACATAAAGTTTGCGTCCAACTTTGTTGCAAATATAAATGTTGATTGGCCTGGTGAAACCTCATCTGTGAGTTTCATTAGAAAGCTGTTTCGAGTGACGTAGCAAAAGTGGCTTTTTTTAAGTCTGGGTTTGGATTTCTTACCCTGTAGTCAGGACAGAGCTGGCTCACAAGGCCACAGTTACTCTGAATCCTTTGATATCAGTGTGTGAAGTCTCAAATTGTCTGAGCTGAGCATCTTGATTTCTCCCTGTAACACCAAGTTGTGAAAATGTGTCTTCAGCCTTTAATTCTGAATTGTTTGGTTTGTTTTTTGTATTTAAAGCTGATAGCATAAGTTACAGGAGTCAAACAGGGCTGGTGATGGTGGCAGCCAGTGTAGTCTCTGCTTCGGTGTACTCTCAGATGTCAACTCTCTTTGGTAGCCATGATTGTTAATGAGCTTGAAAGCTTTGCTGAGAAATGTACTGTTTTGGGGATGTCCTTGCTTTCAAAACTCTCTCTGGAGCCAAAGGGGTCAGGCTATCTATCCCCAAAGGGATCACAGGAAAACATAACTTGTTTTCTTAAGGGACTAATTCTCACTGTCAGGCCTTCACTAAGCTTTGAAAACCTGTTCGTCAATTTGAGGTGGCAGTGACGATGGGGAATATTTGTGAAAGTGTTTGCTGACTCCTTATGCTTTTCTTCTCCCTTTGCCTTCTGCACAACTTGCACATAGGATCTTACTAGTCTTCTGAGGGAGAGGAAGGAAGGCTTTGGGTCTTGCCTGTCCTGGTTTTGGCAGCAGCTGCTTCATTGGTCACCACAGGTGTATTCATTGTGGTCGAGACATGGCAGTGGGAAGGAAGGCTTTTAGTTCTGCCTGATCATTACATAGTTTGTTTTTCTGCCATGTGTAGAGATTCTTTTCATTGCTCTCTAATGAATTACTGCTGTGCGATTATGGTTATTGCTTATGTGTGGAGGAGGGGGGCTGTCCTCAAGTGAATTCACTTGTGCGTATCAGATGTCTAAAGTGGCAGGTTCTTTAGTAAATTTTGTATTCCTTTTCCTGCAGCTTGAGTTTGATCCTGCCTTATTTTGTAAATGCAAACTGAAGTCTATTATAGTGGATTGGAGGTTGTTACAGCCTGAAAAAGGGAAGTGTGACTAATTGCAGGTAATCTCAGGGCGTGTTGGTTACTTCTAGTGCAGGTTGAAGAAGCTTGGTGAGCAGAAGCAAGGTGTTTCTGCTAGGGGTGGATGCTTCGAGAATAAATGTAGGACTGATTAGAAACAAGCCTGCCATGGAAGCTGTGTTCTTCTTTGAATGCAGGAAAATGCTTTGAACCAAAGAGCATCAAGGAGACTGGACCTTGTCTAGTCAAATTGTAATGTGAGTTGAAACAACACAGCTCTTTAAAGTATTTTTGTGCCTTTGTTTTTGAGTTACGGCTCCTTGAGGATCCTGCCTGAGTAATGGTGAGAACTTGGTAACCTTAACAAAAATCTCCAGTTTTTCTGGTCCTCCACGTCTAGTTTTTTTTGGTCCTAGAAGGCCAAATTTCCCATGGAAAATAGATGGGAATGCAAGGAGTGGAAAAAATGTCAGAGGACAAACAACTTTATTGGCAAGATTGTTCCTTGTTCTTTATGTTCTGGGCGTTCCAAGACAACAAACGGTATATTCTGGTGTGCTAAAACTGTTGAATATGCATATGGCTTGTATGAAACATGAATCTGTTTCCCCTGTGAGTGAATGGTTTGGTAGATGTGTTTTGTTTGCAGAGTTTCTACCTGTCCTCTCCTTTGACCTCTAGTACTGCTGACTGCAGACGAGTTGGTGTGACTGCGTGAGGTGTTACCTGTGACTGTGGTGTATTCTTAAGTTGAAAATGTTTGTGTACGGGTAATGCAGACATGCATTGTTATGCGTGTCTGGAGAGGAGCTGTGGGAGTGCTGGCAGTTGGGTAGGATGTTTTTTGGGATAAACTCTGCTGATATGAATGAGGATGGTGTTTGTCTCCATTTGGAGTCTGCACAAGTGCAGGGAGGGAAACTCAAGTCTGGAAGAATTACGTAGTCCATGGTACAAATTTGTAATTCAGAAAGCTGAAATGAGAAATCTGTTGAACCAAATATTTTATAAAGAAATAATCAGGCCGCTTCTGTCCAGTCAGATCTCAAAGATTGCTAAGTTGGCTTTGTTGTGTTCACAGGAACTGTCTAGTTGAGGAGTTAATGTTGTGTGATGGGTAAACCTGTGAACATGAAGAAGCAGGGGGAGCATGTGGATCAGTATTGCATTGCAGCTGCCTCATGGCAGTGATCACTGTGGCTTCTCTGAAGTATAAATTTGCCTTTTACATTGAGAACTTAAACTATCTTACTTGAACATCTTACCATTTTAATTCCTAGATGGGAATGATGAGCAATCCCAGCCCTTACGGCCAGCCCTATAGTCAAAATACTGGGCAGCAGATTGGAGCCAGTGGACTTGGCCCTCAGATGCAGAATAAAGCTGGACTGCAGAATAGCTTACCACAGTTTCCAATGGACAAGAAGCCAGTTCCCGGGGCAGGAATGCCTAACATGGTAAGTAGAATGAAAGGTATATTCAGCAAATGTTGTGGTAAGGAGGAGCAATATGCTCTGATCTTGCCACATTGTGAGTTTTTTGCAGCTGTCATGCCCAGTGTGAATATATGCTCTGAATCCACACAGAATGCACTTGTGTCAACTCCTAAGACTGATATGAGGGAGAGGGCTGAGTTATGCTTTCTGTGTTGATAAACTGGGGAAGTAAGAATGGTGGGAAAAGTGGATGATCCAAGCTTGTAAATGTCAGTGCCTCACCACATGCCTTAATGTTAGATTCCCTGGCTTGAGCTTAATGCTGATGCCTCATTATTTTCAAAGCTTGAATTGGTTAGGGGTATGACATGCAACATGTCTTGCAAGTTTTTTTCCCCCATATATATTTTTTTAATTTAGGAAACAAATTCGTATTTCTGAATATAGCTTGTGTTTCCCTGTGCTTCAAATTCCACTCCCACACACCCCTTGGGAGGGTCAGTCTGTTGATCTTACTAACTGTTGCTGAAAAACCATTTCCAGTTAACTTCAGTACCTTTAAATTAAAAAGAGCTCAATCCTGTGAGTTTTATTTAATGGTTTTTTAAGTTTAGCATGAAACGTTGGAAGACGAGCAAACCAGTTGGTTGTATGAATGAATAAAAAAGCAGCCAAAACTTTTTCAGAACCCCAGCTGTCAAGTTTGTGTTCAGTGCAGAACATATAACTCTTTTGAGCTGCTACCCAGCTGAATGTAGGAACTTAAAGTTGCTGCTCTCTCAGTTGTTGTTTGGGATGCCAGGCTGCAACCAAGGTAGTTACGGTGATATTGAAACATGTAGAGACCCTGAGGGCCTGACTAATTGGTGAACTCTCCTTGTACAATGCAAGGTTAATACTAGTAGTCAAGAGCCAAGGAGAATTTGGGTTTAGAAATTCAGGTAGCTGAGGTCTAAAGATCTGGAGATCTCCAGAAACATCCTGCAGAACCTCTGGGAAGAGTCAGTTAGAAACTGAAGTCTGTTGAACTGAAGTGATAAAAGCAATATAGAGTACCTGAGCATCCCTTATTTGAGTATTCCTCAAATGTCACCTGAAAGGAATACAAAGGGTTCTGAACAACTAAACAGAAGCAGAGAAGACAAACTAGATGTTGCCATACCTGACATTAGTTCTGTGGTGTTTATTATCCTGAAGTTGTGCTTCATCTCTAGCAGAGACTAGGAGATGCTTGTTTTGAATGCCTATGTGCAAGTTTGGTGATGGAGAAAAGTTGAAAGCTTCCCAGAACTTCTCTTTCATTCTCCTTTTCTAGGAGTAGTCAACTTGAGACACCTTATACTGAGAGGGAAAACTCTATTCACTCTAAAATGTGCTTTCTTGCATTAATGCAAGAATTGTGGATGCAACTTTTTAGCCTCCAAAATGAGGAGATTGAGATCTAAATGCTATTAATATTTTCTGGTTGGTCTAGCACTGCAAATTAACCTGTGAGCTGTGCAAAGGTCTGCTGGCCCTTGATAAGGCAAGAGCTAGGACTAATAGAGTGATATGGGGAGGAAATTGTGGCTGGCAAGAGAATTGCCAGGACTGTTGCTAAGGGGCATTTTTAATGAGTCCTCCAGAAGCACATATAGGTGGGCTGTTTCCTTAATCATAGAATGTAGTAGTAGTTGTTTTTCTTCTTGGACTTTTTCTTGTGTTGCTGTTTACTTGCTAAATGAATTCTTTTCAAAAATAGATTTATATCTGGGAATTTCTTTTCCACCTTCTTCAGGGCCAGCAGCAGGCTCCTCAGGTTCAGCAAGCTGGGATGGGGCCAACAGCTTCTCAAGGAATGGGGTCTGGAGCACCGACAGCAGATCCGGAAAAGCGCAAACTCATTCAGCAGCAACTCGTTCTCCTCTTGCATGCCCACAAGTGTCAGCGTCGAGAACAGGCCAACGGGGAGGTGCGGCAGTGCAACCTCCCTCATTGCCGAACCATGAAGAATGTCTTGAACCACATGACACACTGTCAGGCTGGCAAATCTTGCCAAGGTAAGGGAGGAGTGGTTGTGTAGATGAGGTCAACATTTGAGGGAGGAGAAGGGCTCCTAGAAAGAGATGGACTAGTGGGTGACTTGGGAAATAAGGTAAAGAAATTCTGTCTTATTTGCTTAAGACTGGGAATTGTAAGCAACTTCTGAGCCTCTAAAGTTTAGGCAAGTTAGAGGGGATAAAATGCAACAAAGATGAGTAAAGATCTTTTGCCTAACTTTGTAACTACTGTAAGATCTTTTGGATGCTGCCTTCTTTTAAAGGTAGCCACAAACCAGGAATCTGCAAATAGGAATCTACCTGTCTTCCTTAAACTGAAGAGATCAATCTCAAGCAATACCAAGCCATGAATTTGACTGCTACTGGCACTCGCAACCTCTCTCTGTCCTAAAAATGTAATGTCCTACTAAAATGTAGTCTCCCTTTCTAGGCTCATCTGGATTGTGCCAGTTGTAGGCATCTCAGTTGCTTGGCACAGTCTGCCTGATACCTGAGCTATGTGGAGTTACCCTTCAAGCCATGGAGGCATAGGCTTGGGTGTATCACATGGGGTTTTTGAGTAGGCTTTAGTTGAGCCAATAGTACTAGAAGAAATCTGGCTACATTTTCAGGACTAGTTTGTGCTGAACTGTTTCAAATAATACTTTATTGACTTGTGTTGATGTAGATGTGTGCCCTGAGAGAAAATGCCGCTCTCTACCCAGTTTGTGATGATCATGTGGAGATACTGGCAGTAGTTTGTAAAAGTTTTTCATTCCTTCTCTTTCTCAGTGGCACATTGTGCATCTTCCCGACAAATCATCTCACACTGGAAGAATTGTACAAGACATGATTGTCCTGTATGTTTGCCTCTCAAAAATGCTGGGGACAAAAGAAATCAGCAATGTAAGTCTACTGGGGAATTTTGTGTGTTGAATAAACCATAAAATGCATGTTGGGGGTTAAACTTTCTTGCACCCATGTGATAGTGGTGTTGCTCTCAAACCTGGGAACATGTTAATGTGATTTTTCTCTTATTTTAATCTCAGAGTATTTTTCTGGCTCTGATTGCTAGTGTTTATGAAAGCTTTCTAACTTTATTGTATTTTTCTATCAAGAGATTGGTAAGGGTGAACAAATCATAGCTCTCTCAACCAAGTGATTGGCTTTTCATTACTGCTTCTTCCAGCTGGACGGTTTCTGGAGACAGATGTGCACACACACGCACATTCTCATTTCAGCCCTGATACTTGGTTCTGTCTTTGTTCCTTGTTTGCATCAGATGTCACTTCCCCTTTCTCTTTGTGTCCTCTTGGTCTCCCTGCCAAAATGTTTGGCAAGATTTTTGTCATTGTGTTACCTGTATGGGGTTTTTTTCCTCCTTCCTTTAATGTTTCTGTAGGCTCTTCTCATGACTAATGTGAGCTATTTCTTGGTTTAAGAAAACTAAGAAAAAAAACCAAAAAGGGCAAAAACGGCATTGCAATGGCTGGTGGAGAGCTGTATGTACCCTTCTGCCTTTAGCCTCTGTGACATGGTGTGCCTCTGTTTTCAGTTTGAAGCAAGCAGATGTGTCCTAAATACTTAAGAGTGGGATTTCCTCTGAGCAGCCCAAAGGGAAAACAGCATGTTGGATTGGCTGGTTGGGTCAAAACTTGTCTTTCTGTTTCGTGACAGGTTTTTCGGATCTGTTTCCCTGCATGCTTCCAGAAGGAGATGTTTTAGTTCTGAGCAGCCAGTGCGGTCTTTGTCCGTGTATTGGTGGGCCTCTCTGGCTGCGTTCTGCTGTCCTCACTAACTCCGTGTGTCTCTTGCAGCACTGCTGGGCGGAGCTGCAGTAGGACTTGCCAATACCGGCTCTGTGGGCGTGGGGCAGCAGACAACGCCCAGCATAAACACTACCAGTCAGATAGACCCCAGCTCCATTGAGAGAGCCTACGCAGCCCTCGGACTGACCTATCAAGGGAACCAGATGCAGACACAGCCCCAGGCTCAAGTGAAGAATCAGCAACAGGGACAGTCACCCCAGGGTCTGCGCCCTATGAATCCTATGAGTAAGTTTATCTGTTAGTGTTAAAATGCAAACTACAGGCAGCCTCCCCATGCTACATCTAATGCAAATTTTGTCAACCTACTACTAGCTTAATACTGCTAGTTAATTTGCAAAAGGTAGGGCTTTGCAATATTTTAGACTTGAAATAGCAAGTTACTCAGTGGAACAGGAACATTAGAGGGCCCAGGTGCCTTCTTCTGGAAAACAAGTTCTCTGGGAAAACTAGTTTCTTTGGAAAAATGTAATTTTTCAAGGCTTTTTTTTTCTTTTTGGTAGCTTTATAATTGTACTGTAATGCAAGTTTTGGGCTGTTTGGGAGTTTTTAATTGGATATGCAGGCGTTGGAATGCCAGCATTCAGGTGTACTTGCCTATCACTCTGAGTGCAGCATTTTACATTTTTATCTCAGATATGTAACGTTTGTTTAAAAAATGAAAAATAGTAAATAACTGACATCCTCCCTGAATCCTGTCGTGTGATCTCACATAGCTCTAAATTGTCTAGGTGGCTTATTGCAACATCATAGGACTAGATAAAAATTTCAATTCAAAGTGCAGTTAATTGGAACCTGGCTATCACTGGTGTCAAATGAAGTCACCTTTAACCATCAAATCTGATGGTTTGAGATTACATCACAGGACTTTTTCTTACTCCTAGCTGTTTGCTTGAGTTGCATAAGTAGTTGTGGCTTTTTTAGCAGAAAAGAGGAAAGAAGAACTGATAGTGATTTATCACAAGCTTGTATGGGATTGCAGTGATCCTGCCTACATGTCCCATGACAAACTTGTGTGCAGAATGACAGATTGGTGCAGAAACACACAAACTGAAGCCTGCAACCAACTGCTGCTTTCCTCTGCAAAGGGAATGCTGCTCCTGAGTTACTCAGGAAAAGGCTGCTGGGAAGAGTAGACTTGTTAATGACATGACTGGCCCTCATAGATTGTGACTTTCTTAAACTTTACCTTCCAGTGTGTAAAAACAGAGGAAAGGGCAAGGGTCCTGAGAGCTTAGTCTTAAAACAATTAGATTAAAATAATGTGATTTTCTGTTGTGCTTTTGAGCCTTTTTGAAGCAAAAGGATTCATATTCTCTTATGTATGTAATTACTTATAGAGAGTGTTTGGCCTGTGCATTCCTCGTGGAACAGTGGGCATTCTTTGTACAGTTGCTAAGAAAATCCAATGAAATGGGATTGAAAAAGCTCTTGGCGTGTGAAGAACTGCAGCTTAATGTAGAAAGGACAAGCATGGAGAGTGTAGACTTTTGACTGTTGCTTCCTTATTAGAAGCAGGTGGCTAAGAAGGGAGTTACAACATGTGAGATAGGAATTACCAGGTCATGGCCTACAGGAAAACAGGGCTCGTTTAGGAGAAACAGCAGGATTTGAGGAAGACTGCTATGTGAAAAGATTTAGTCCTAAGTGGCTCAAAAAAAAAAAGGTGGATTTTGACAGTTGAAAAAAGGAGAGTTAAGGTAAAGTTTGACTGTTGTCTTGCACGCCAGTGTGCTCTCAGATGGCAAAGTGGATTTGGGAAGGAGAAAAGGGCTAAGGGAAAGGAGATTTGGAACAGATTTATGAAAAATCTGTTAAATGCTTGGTTGTGATATTAGGGGTACGCATTAGGCTTGATATACTTAATTTCAGTGGGTTTCTCTTGTATGCAGTGTGTAATTTTGCTTGAAATACAGATTCTGTAGGATTCAAATAAATACTTGTGAAGCTTGGTTGTGGCTTTCATGCTATTTGCAAATTCACAAAATTATCTGTTTGGAAGCTCCAGACAGAAATATGCTGCATTTTTCTTTATTTGAGAGGTAGCTGAAGTGTGTGAAGACAATAGGCAGTTTTTGTGGTGATTAAGATCTGGTGTGATTCAGAAAATCAGATTTTGTTGTGCAACAAATTAGAGGTGTTTCCTGCAAGGGATTGCCAGATTTTCCCTCTTACTAACATTGGAGTTAGTTGTAGGATTGTTAAGTATGGAGTGGGTGAGAGGGGATCTTGTCTGATGTAGGTGGTAGTTGATGTTTTAAGTTTTTTAAACCTTTGTGAATATATATCCTAAGATTCTAATGAAAAAAATCCCAACTGCTTCTAAACAAAAAAGCAGAAGTGGTTGGAATCTTTCATTAGAGAGGCACAGGAAAGGACTCTGGAACGTAATGTTTGCAGCAAATTAAAATCACTTGTTTGTTGATAAGTTCAGGAAGGTGTGCAGAGGAGTGATGAGGTTGATGCTTCACTTGGAGGTCACCAGTGTTGTGCCTCAGGCTTTTTCTAAGTTTGTAGAGGAAAGAGGGTGAAGGGAGTAATGGGTAATTAAATTCCCTTCACAAAAGTCCAAGTACTTGAAAGTCTAAACCCTTGTTATTGTTGAAAAATTACTGATTTTGAGTGGTAAATGTGGTCTTCATTTTTTCTGTATTCTTCTGTTTTCTAGGTGCAAATCCAATGGGAGTGAATGGAGGAGTAGGGGTTCAACCCCCTAATCTGCTGCCTGACTCAATGTTGCATTCAACCATGAATTCTCAAAAGTAAGTCGAATCCTTTATACCCAATGATTTTGTTTTGATCTCATGGCACTTCTTGCATAAACAGTGGAGTAAATGCCATTGATGGCTATCTCTCCCTTTGGATTTTGTAGCTTCTGTTGCAATTTTCCAAATCCTTGGGTAGAACAGCATGTACTCTTTCATGGTGTTGTTTGGTGCCTGTGCAGCTGTTTCTGCAGTTTGTCCATTGATTAGGGGATGGCTGAACTAGCACTTTGTCCTAACATTATTCTAAAAGAGGCTATGACTGTAAGGTGATTAAGCTGGGGCTAGACTTTTGCCCTCAATTCTTGCTCTGTTTTTGAAGCCCCATGATGAGTGAAAGCTCCAATGTTGCCAGTTTGGGAGCCATGCCAACAGCTCAACCATCCAATACTGGAATTCGAAAGCAGTGGCATGAGGACATCACTCAGGATCTCCGAAACCACCTTGTTCATAAATTGTGAGTAGCTAATATCATAATAATCTCCTGTTACGTGAGCTGCTGCCCCAGAGGTGTGCTGGGGGCAGAGGGGTTGCAGAAGGAAGCCTGACTTGCAAAACTAGAGGGCCAAGGAGTGAATTTTGTCAGGATGCATGAGAAGAGAAGCAGAAGCCCAAAAGATGGAGCTGCATCTGCTGGTTTGGGGCTGTTGTCTTGGAAGTTTCCCACTTCATGCTCAAGTCATCTACAAGGGGCAGTGTTCCCTGGAAACAGCAGCAGTGCTGCAGTCTGGCAGCAGATTTGCCTGCTGCTTTGTGTTCAAACCACTGGGGTTAATGCTGGTCTGGGAACATTCTAATCACTTGCATGCATTTTTTTTGTATTTTTTTCTCCCCCCTCAGAGTCCAAGCCATATTTCCTACTCCTGACCCTGCAGCACTGAAGGATCGACGTATGGAGAATCTGGTGGCATATGCTCGGAAAGTGGAAGGGGATATGTATGAATCAGCAAACAGCAGGGTGAGAGACCATCCCCTGTTGTCTAGTTCTGTGTATTTCTACCTTGATCCTGTAGTGACTGGGGAGGCAGAGGAATGAAAGCACAGATGGGACTCCCAAGCTGCGGAAGCAAGTGTTTAGGGTTTGCTGGGTGGGGTCTAAGAACCAGCCAGTTGAAGGCTGCTGCCTCGGTGTGCCAGGAGTTGAAATGTGCTTTGCCTGAGACTTGTCACAGTCCCTTAAAGGCGATGTTGAAGGTCTTCACATTGTGATTGTCCCAGAGAAGTGTTAGACACAAGAAGAGAAATACCTGGTGTTTGTCTAATGGCTGAGAGCAGTGCCCTTAGCAGTGCCCCTTTTTCCCTTCCTATCTGTCCGACAGTCCCTGCAAAGAGGAAGACCAACCCCCACCCCAAGCCAAAGTGTGTGTGTGTAAGGCTGCTTTGCAAGTTTGAATCACTGGGACCTGTTGCCTTTTCTTAATGCGTGTGTGATTGCCTTTCTTGGCTTTTATTCCTCCCCAACAGGCAGAGTACTATCACTTGCTAGCAGAGAAGATCTACAAGATTCAGAAGGAGTTGGAGGAGAAACGAAGAACCAGGCTGCAGAAGCAAAATATGATCCCAAATGCTGCAGGCATGCCACAAGCTCCCATGAATCAGGGGCCCAATATGGGACAGCCACAGCCCGGAATGTCTGCAAGTAAGAACCTTTGGGTTACTGATTACCTGGTACAGGAAATCCTGTACTGTCATTTCAGTAGGCTGGTGACCATTTAGGTGTTTGTGGGTACCTGACGTGTTTGTGAGCTACTGTTTGTTGTTGCACCTTGAAAACATGCTTCAAATTTGTCCCCACTTTCTGACAGCTGACTCTAAGTCAGAGGGTATTTCTGTCACTGGGATGTAGTTATATTTTCAGTGAAGTTCTTGAGTTTGCCTCACACTTTGAGGACTCTTTAGTAATGTTTAGTTGCTGTATACATTTACTTTTGTTATACATGGGTTTTAATGTGTAATTCTCACTAAAATGTTTGGTGGATAAATCTTGGTGGTCTTCTGAATAACACTACCTTATTTCAATGTCTTTTTTTCCAGATGGTCCTCTTCCTGACCCAAGCCTGATACGTGCCAATGTGCCAAACCAGATGATGAATCGCATGCAGGCACAGCCAGGTAAATATTTGAAGAAAACTTGCTACTGTGATTTTTAAAGGAACCTTGGAATTGGACAGCTCTTACCGAAGCATCAGAGACCTTGTTTCATGTGCAGTTTTTACATTTGATTAAGAGAATAGCTATCTATATTGTATAATTCTGACGTAACTATATAATAAATATAAAACACTATCTCTAGTAGCATTTCATCTTGTGATTTTGAGCTGCACATTAGCTGCTTGCTTTGTTAAATAAAGAGTTTGATGCTTTTGGAATTTCTGATCATGTGTGCATGGGATGGTGAGATCAGCCAGCTCAGGTGAGGATATGTTGGTGGCAGAGGGAATGCGGTGAGAATTACTGCTCGGAAAAAAAGGGCAGAACCTTTGTTACACATTCAAGATGTGTTATAGCCAACATGCAAAGTACTTGAAGTTAAGATACAGTTTGAGATTCAATAAGTGGATTTCTGATATGTAATTAAGACAATGCAACTTTCTGTAGAAAGTTCATCTTCAACAGCAGGTGTGACAATCAGTATTTGTCACGTGTTACAGTAGTTCTCAAACTTAATGAGTTGTAGTAACAGTGGAAACAGATGTCTTGAAGGGGAAAAAGCTGGTCTGTGTTCTGAGAGAGTAGGTAGCTTGAACACTATATTTAAAATTATTCCACGTAGCTAGTTAATAGAAGGCAATATTTGATTGAAAGCTGGTTGCTAGAAAGCAAAATTAGAAGGAAATAGCATTTCTTCTCCAAATGTTGAATGGTGCATAAAGGAGATTTCAGGTCTTTGTTTACAAATGGTTTTTTGGCACAAACTCACAGGAATGAATCAGTTTGGCCAGATGAACATGCAGCTGTCACCGATGGGACCCCGACAAACCCCTCCTCTTCAGCACCCTGGACAGCTAAGTCAGGCCGGGGCCATGAACCAGGTCAGTACGCCTTCCCTCCAGGATTGATTTCACAGGTTTGCTTCTCTTGACTGTGGTTTCCTTAAAACCAATAAATAAAAGAAATTTAAAAATAAATCAAGCATCAGTTCTTCATTCTCTTGGCCCTTTGGTTTCTGTCTTTTGCATCTCCTCTAGGTTCTGTCTGATACATAGTAAATCTTTACATCTTTGTGGTAAGAATTGCCTAAAAATTAAGTTGAAGTGGCTTTTTGTTGTGTCCTTAAAACAAGGAACCAAAATAAATCTTAAGTCGCGGTCCCAGTCTGAAATCAATATCCTTTTACTTAGCTTTTAAGAGAAATCATCATGAATTCTGTCTTTTGAGAGGAGCTATAAGCAGACTTTTCACGTTGTATCCTACAGATAAGTGGCAAGCATCAATTTATGCAACAAGATAAATGTTTTTGAGGTGGTTTTTTTGGTAAAATGTTATGAAGGTGTATGCATATTGTGTGAAATTAGTTCCTTTCTTTTCCAACAGATGGGATTTCCTTCACGTATGCAGCAACCAGGAGTTGGCCAGCCTTCTGGTCAGAATCAATTTCTACAACAGACTCAGTTCCCTGCTTCTTCCCCGGGAATGAACACAGCGAGCATGCCTATGACTCAGCCTGGCAATCAGACACCAGTATCTCAAGTAAGTTTCTGATTTCTTGAAGTCGTGTCGGTGAGCTTTGTCATACTCTGATTATGTTTGTTCAATTTGTAGTAATGGAGAAAAACTTGTTTCCTCAAGAAACTGTTGGAATTACAGTCAACCAGATTCATGTATTGAGACTTCATTTTCATGACGTGGCACTGAGAATGGCAAGGGTGAAATATTGTTGACTTGTTCTCAGGCTTAAATTTAAGTGTTAGAGAGGAATTGGTTTTGGTTTGTTTTTATGGAGCAAAGAAGAAATTGTGACTCAGTGTACAGTAGTTAAGATTCTCTTGCTGAACAGCGAAGCAGCAGAGCCTGAGAAATTAAGACGTGGTAGAATAAGTCATAAAAAGGCATGTCTATCCAGGCCTGTGTGTTGCTGGCTTTGGGGGATTAGGAGGGTTATCACTACTGAAGATCTGAACTTACAGTCTAGCAGTTTCCTTTCTGTCCTCTCCCTCTCCCTTTTCAGCAAGAACCTTTCAGGCCAGGAAGAAGTAGGGAACGTCAGTTTGCTTCTCACTGATGCTTCTTCCTAGTTTGCAGGCAAGATTATTGTGGAGTTACAGTTTTTTATCTTGACCAATACAATTTTTTTGTAATTTTATAAGGGTAGAGTTACAGCTGTACTTATTTGTGATGATAAATTCAGTTTCTAGTCTTGGGGGTGGACGCATGGGCGCACTAAGTGTATTTGAATGCAGTTTTTCACTGGTGGTGCATTGTCCTGTGTTCAGGATGTACAGATCTGCAGTTTTAGAAAGAAATGCTTTGCGAACCGGGAGCGTAGGTGTGCCGTTTTTAAAATACAACAACAACAAGTATAAGTTATTCTATTGAAACTTCTCTAAGAGAGATGAATAAATTGTAAAACAGCCTTATGTTTGTGTAGAACAAAATAAATCAAGTAGACCATTTCTGCTTTTGAAAGAGTTTTTAAAAGTGAAGCAGATAATTTGTCACATTTTTTTAAAGTATGCTGTGGGAAAGCAAACATTTGACAGTAATTTCTCTTGTGTTTCTATTTCAAGTCATTGCAAATGTGTACCTGTTTTCCCACAGGCACAAATGACCAGCGCTTCCTGTCCTGTGAACTCTCCTGCAATGGCTCCAGGTTCTCAAGGGAGCCATATTCACTGCCCACCTCTTCCACAGCCTCCCATGCACCGAAATTCTCCTTCTCCGGTACCTAGCCGAACCCCAACACCTCACCACACGCCCCCAGGCCTGGGATCACAGCAACAGCAGGCGGCAGCAGCGGCTGCCACCACTGCCCCCACACCTGCTTCTCAGGCATTGCCACCTGGACCACAGTCCCAAGCTATGCACCCCCCTCAAAGGCAGACTCCAACGCCTCCGCAGGCACAGCTGCCTCCACAAGTCCAGCCTCCAGTTCCAGTTACCCCTTCTGCAGAGCAGCAGCAGCAGCCCTTGTCACAGCAGAGCACGACCGCATCTGTTCCCACACCAACAGCACCGCTGCAGCCTCAGCACCCCACAACACCTGTAAGGAAATACTTTTAATTGTGCTTTCCCTGCAAATGTTTGTGTGTAAGGTTAAATTTTCACTTGTGTGCTCCTGGCATGTTTAATATTAAAATAGGGGTTTTTTGTATTTGGGGAGTAACCTTTTTCCATCGAGACAAGTCTGTAGATCATCTGTTGTTTCCAGAGAGGAAGTATTTTCATAATTCTAGTGCATGTTTTGAAATTCACTGTGAAACATGGATGAGACTTTTGGTTATGTCTACATATGCATAGTGCTTGTATATAATAGGGAAACAATGTCATTTTTTGTATACCAGGCCTTCCAGTGCATGCTTCTGATCCATGTTTTCTGATAGCTGAGGTTGTGGGACACTATATTCTTCAGGGAAAGCAAATAAAAGTGGTAGAGTGCTTTTAAACTTGGTGGAAATGTAGTATAGGTAAAACATAGATTAGAGAAAGAAAAATAGGTTCATTAGAAGCCTGCTTGTAATGTGTTTTGTTCTCTCAGCTTTCACAGCCAGCTGTGAGCATTGATGGGCAGGTATCCAACCCCCCATCCACCAGCAGCACAGAGGTGAACTCTCAGCAGACTGTTCCAGAGCAGCAGCAGCCACCCTTGCAGGAAGTGAAAATGGAGATTAAAACAGATGAAGGGGAACCGGAACAAACAGAGATGCAAATGGAGGAAAAATCTGAGGTGAGATTGTTGACCAGATTTTGGGTAGAATAACTTCATCTAGTACTGCTAGATGCTTTCTGTCATTCCTTCCAGAATTCAGTGAGAGCTGTAGGTGCTACCTGCTGCTGCTGCAGTTTTGATTGTTGTCTTTTGCCTTATTCCTAAAGAAGGGTCTGTGTTTTCTGGTGAAATTGTGGTAGAAGTCAGTGGCCACAAGAAGGACCATTACAATGTGGTTGCTATGAAGCTTTGCTTTGGTAAATACCGCTGTGAGAATGCATTCAGCTCAATCCTACAGCTGTTAAAACAGCAGATACTAGGACAAGAGGAAGTGGCTTCAGGTTGTGCCAGGGGAGGTTTAGATTGGATATTAGGAAAAATTTCTTCACTGAAAGGGTTATCAAGCATTGGAACAGGCTGCCCAGGGAAATGATCGAGTCACCATTCATGGAGGTATTTAGATGATGTGTAGATGTGGCACTTTAGGATATGGCTTAGCAATGGACTGGGCAGTGCCATGTTAATATTGGACTTAATCTTAAAGGTCTTTTCCAACCTAAATGATTCTATATGTACGTGGTGGGCTGCTTTACTGGGCTTTGACAACTTGTCACTGAGGACAGCTAGAAGTGTGGCTGCCAGCCTCATCATCCTGGCAGCTCTGGTGTATGAGAGGCTGTTAGAACTGCCTGAAGAGCTGGAGAGGTACCCATGTGTCTACTTGCAGCTCAGAACTCGTTAGCAGCTCGTCATTGCTACTACTGCAATGTTTAAAGATGCATCCTAACACATTTGCTCAAGTTTCAGGCGAGTTTTGACTACAAAGGAGATAGAAGAGTGGGTGGGCAACATGACAGGTTTAAAGGACAGAAATGTGGATGCATGGCCTCCCAGCAGATTTAAATGACAGACTCCAAACTGCTTTCCAGGTGAAAGTGGAACCAGTCGTGGAGGAATGTAAACCAGACCCAATGGAGCAAGAAGAGAAGAAACCTGAAATGAAGACTGAAGTACCAGAGGGTGAAGAAAGACCAACTACCCCAGCAACTCAGTCTTCTCCAGCAGCTGGGCAGTCTAAGAAAAAAAGTAAGCAGAAACACTGTTTTTACTTAAATTCACTGCATCTCCCTAGAGAAATCTCTGCAGGGGAAAAAAACCTGGGCTTTCCTTTTTGGTACTTAGTGGATTATGTGGTACTTATATGGATTGTTCTTTGTGGCTTTTGGACAAAAATATCTAGTAATACATGTGCTTATAATTGGCTTTGGGCAAGTTCTTTAAGCCTTTAGAGTTAGACACTAAGCCGTAGTAAAATTGTCAATACAATGGAGATTTGAAATACTCAGTTACAGATTCTCTAGACAATTTTTTTTCTTGGGGCCCCCGAGAGGGGATGTATCTGGAATGTGAACAATCTCTACTCATCTTATCGATGCCGCCTTATGATCGCCTTTTCTTCAGGTGATCATTTTAATATCCTCCTCTCAAGTCAGTGTTGCAGAGGATAAACAAGCCATGCTAAGTACCTTAAACCCATCGTCTGTAGCCTTTTTCCACAGACATCACATTTTCTAGCAGGTTTCTTCCTTCGGGCTGTTTCTGCTATCTTTCTAATGTTGATTGTTTTCCAAAGTTTTCAAGCCAGAGGAGTTGCGGCAGGCGCTTATGCCAACGCTGGAGGCACTTTACCGTCAGGATCCGGAGTCTCTTCCATTTCGACAGCCTGTGGATCCCCAACTACTAGGAATTCCTGTGAGTGTCTTAGCAAGATAATTTCCTGGTTTTAATTCAAAACTACTGTATTTTCACATACCTGTTTGAGAACAGCTTACAGCTGTCTTGTTAACATCTTTATATTGATGCGTTTGGGGAGGGTTAGCTTAGGCAGTAGAACATACAAGGTCTAACTTAGGAAAATTTGTTTGGTTCTATTTCCCTTTTAATAAATAAGCAGATATAGCATGCACCGGAATGATTTACCAACAGAACCCCAGTGCTGTATGGGTTTTCTATGGTTGTTGCTTCATATTATGATGCTTTTATTGCTGAATTTCATAGGTGTGTCTCATCATGTATAAATCTTGTCTGAAGATGTGGGAAATTAAGCAGATCAAACCCACTTAAAAATATCCATTAATGATTGTTCTCTTTAATAGGAAAGGAAGAGACTATTTAAGTTGGACGTTTGTTTAGGTTAAATTTTCTGCTTGTTTTAGAACTGTGTTGAGAAGACAATTATCATTCAAGGATCTGTGTTTTTAAACTCTCCGAATTGACCACACAAGTTTACAAAATATAAGCAAATACATAGATTTGGAAGTCCTTTTTAGGTGCTTCAGACAATGTTTTTTGCCTGAAAGGGTTTTTGTTTGATATTGGTGTGGGGTTTTTTTTAAGGCAAATGCTGCAAAATTTTAAGGCCTGCTGTATTACAAGCATTTATACACTTGCTAATATTTTTAACAAGCTTTCAATTTACTGTCATTCTGCAGACTTTTGTAGCAGTTGCACCATAATTGACAATGGATTGGAAAAAGGCATTCTTTAGAGGAGACATGATAAGTTTTGTCATAGAATAAAGTTACTTATTTTTGTTAGGTTTTCTGGGCTACTAAAAACAGTTGCTTTATATTAATGCTCTTGTGTATGTCTTTGGATCACAATGGCTGCAAAAACATTGGCATTTTCTACTATTTGTAATACTTGTTTTGCTGATTAAAATTAGTGTGACTTTATTTCATTAGTTGTGAATGAGCAACAGCACCTGAGAAATAAAGGAATAATGAAAAGAAAGCACTGGGGAATTAATGGTATTACTTAGAGATTGCATTCTGTGTGTCACAAGCAGTTTGACAATCAAGTCAGGGAAGAACCTGTTTTTCTTGATGAGAAGAATTTATATGCTGAGAATGCACATGCTGTCATGTCACAACATAGTTCTCTAGTAGGGTTTTTGCTGTGTATTCTTGCAGGATTATTTTGACATAGTGAAGAACCCCATGGATCTTTCTACTATCAAAAGAAAGCTGGACACAGGACAGTATCAGGAACCGTGGCAGTATGTAGATGACATCTGGCTCATGTTCAATAATGCCTGGCTGTATAACCGCAAAACATCCCGGGTGTACAAGTACTGTTCCAAGCTGGCAGAGGTGTTTGAACAAGAAATTGACCCAGTTATGCAGAGCCTTGGTTATTGCTGTGGAAGAAAGGTAAGAAAGTAAATATCTGTAGTCTGTTGCTTGCTTCCTTGAATTGAAGGGGGAAAATATAGCAGTTGCAGTTATCAGTTATGGTATGTCAAAAATTTCCAAAGTTTACCGGGATTTAGCAATCCTGAGTAATCTGAATTTGAGTATTTTGTGGATCTTCTAATTCTATCTAGTCCTTAAATAATCTATTTGTATGTAAGCCCTTGCGGGGTAAAAAGTCAGCAACAGAAGGCTTATTTTGATTAGGACAAACTTTTGCTATTGCAAATTAAACAGGTGTGTTTTTATTACTGCAGAAGTTCTGTATTTCGCTGTATATTGAAACTGTGTTTCCCTTGTTGTGTTTTGATGTGCTTTGTGTCTTTGGAGAAGAGTTAACTTGAGAATAACAGCCCAGTTAATGTCTTTTGTGACTAGCACTTCATACACTTTGCTGTACAGAGAGATCTGTGCACAGAGTAAGGTGGAAGTGTTCACTGTCTGGGTCACACTTGCTTCCCACAGAGAGCAAGTGTAAACATGTGTGAGTACTAAGCTGACCCGTTCCTCTTTGCAGTTGGAGTTCTCGCCACAGACTTTGTGTTGCTATGGCAAACAGCTATGCACGATCCCTCGAGATGCCACTTACTACAGTTACCAGAACAGGTAAGGAAAAGTCAGTTGTTGCAGTTTTGTGCATGCTGTAATCAAGCTGTTATAGGCATGCATGTATTTACATAGACACCCTCTTTATATGTGTACACCTTTCTGTTTTAAGATAAAAATTTTTGCTGGAAGTGCTCTTGAATAGTTTGCTTTGTGCGTTAATAATGATTTCTTTGAGCAAAAGTTCACTGCAGCCTTTGCTCTTCCTCTTTTGTTTGCAGAAATGTTATGTTTTACTACATTTTGATCCTGCAGTTAATTAAATCTTCAGTTGCCTACAAATCATATATACAAGTCTGTTGCTTTGCTTCCTACTGTGCAGCAGTGTTTTTCATGCAGAACACTGAGTAGACCATGCAGAAAGTGTATTAATGCTCATAATACATATTATTTTGGCAAGCCTTTGTTTTTCTCATGATGCTAACACCGAAGAACAAACTTATTTGTGTATTGCACATCTGAATTGGAAGATCTGTGTATTCAGATCTTCAGCAGATTGATGCTTGCTTTTTCTCACAAAGTTTCCTAAAGGGAATTGTCTTGGCAGCAGCTATCAGTAGCTCTGTAAAATGCTGTCACTTCTACAGCTCTTTTGAGCATCTTTTTTACTTGGGGTTTATTAAAGGATTTAAACTTACTTGACTTCTGAAAGGAGGTTTCTTGCTAGTTGTTCTCTACCAGCTGGGGAAGTGAGGCAGGAAGAAGCAGGCAAACACATGCTTTAACACTGCTATATTCCCTTGCCTGTCACCAGAATGCACTTGCTAGAGCAGAGGACTGGTTATCTCCAAGATCCATCCATTTACTTAGTTCCTGCTCTCCATTCATTCCCATACCTCAAACAAACAAAACAACCCACCCCAAAACAAACCACAACAAAAACATGGAGGATATTACCTGAAAGCCAAGATTTTCCAAGAATTGTAGTTTCTTAAGCACCTGGTCAGATGAAAGCAGTCAAAGACTAGACAAGTTATATCTTAACGTTTTAAGGCTGCATAAAGGTTTATAGCAGCAAATGGTGGTTTTTAAGCTTTTCCTACTTCTTTAGTGCTATAGTATCCCACAATAGCTATTGTAGTTTTAGACTTGTATGTAGTGTAGAGCTTGTCTTGTCATGTCAGTATCTTCTGCTTATGTTTGTCTGTGGGCAAGTACTAGATGAACTAAAAGACTATTGCTCAGAAATCTGACAGTTGATGTATTTTCAAATGTTAGAAGGGAATGTTTGCATTGTAACAGTTGCCTATGTGTGACTTGTAAATTACATCATATATACAGATGCATATATGTATAGACTGAAATGTATAATTCCAGAAGTACTGTTCTCTGCATTATCTCAGATGAAAACTGGGAAAGAAGGTTGAGACCTGTCTTTTTAGCCTAACAGCTGCTAATAACATAGATTTGTGTGGCTTTATAATGAACTTGTTTGAATGTTTTATTTCTATTTTTAACTGTCTTGTGCATTCAATTAGCATACCTTATAATGGAGAAGCCACAGTTTTAGAACATTTTTGAAGGCTAGGGTAGAATCTTGAATTCATCTCTATTTTATTGAAGTACAAATGAAATCTTTCTCTGTAATGCTGTAGTGATGGCTGGACTGTTCTGTGTGCAGGCTATGATATGGAATCATATCCATGTAGAGCATTGTGTGTCTAGTTAATGTTAGTTAATGTAGAGTTTGACAGTTCTGTTAGTCTGTAAGAATTTTGAGGACAGATTTTATTGTTCCTAAAGTTTCTGGTATTTAGCTTTTCCTTTCAACTGGGAGAGAATTCTGTGACCTTTCAGCATTTATACATTTAAGATGGAAGACTACCTCTCTTCCATTGATCTCCTGCAGATCCTCCTCCCAACAGAACTGCTGTGCTGATGTACAAGTCAAAGTAGCAGTTCCTCCTTCCTTCTGCTCTTTCCCTGTCTCATTTTAATTCTTTGCTGTACGTGGCATGGATTATTAAAATGAAGAGGGTATGGGTATGCTAAAATGGAATACTCTTGTTTAATTTGTTTTTATCGTTTGCTGCTTGTGAACCCATTTGAGAGATTTAATGCTAATCTGTGCTTTGCCTTGGCTTTCTGCTTTGTGTTGTCTTGTCTTGCTTCTATGTTTTTGTTTTTGTCCTGCAAACCCCCATTTCTTTGTTCGTGTGTGTGTTATTTTTTTAATTTCTCCTTCATGCTTGTCATTGTCTGCACTTGGCTTTGATTGCGCAAAAAAAAAAATCCAAACCAAAATACCAAACCAACCAAACACAATGTGGGGCCCATAAATCTGCATCATTGAATATCCTTGTCGCCGTTGATGACCTGCTCTCTGCTCCTGTCCCTTCCTTGGCCTGCTGTGATTGGTGGCTCCGTTGCTTGACTTGGGCTGTGTTGTGTGGACGGAGCAGTTCACCCAAATATGGCCTTCTTGCTGACAGGTATCATTTCTGTGAGAAGTGCTTCAACGAAATCCAAGGGGAGAGCGTTTCTCTGGGAGATGACCCATCACAACCTCAAACGTGAGTTACTTGTGTTTGCTTGGGCTGTGCTTTCGTAAGCTGTATCATGGCCTCTAGTGCTTTCTGTAGGGAAGGAGTTCAGCTGTAGGTTTTTAGGCTAGTAGAAGGTGGATGATAGATCCTTCATAAAAGCCTGGACTTGTGCTTGTCTTGAAAACCTGGACTGACTGAACTAGTCAAAAATAAGCACTTAGTGCTTAAAATTGCAACTCTACCAATAGAAGGGAAAGAAGAAAATGGCCTTTTCCCTGAAAATAAGTGAAAGTATTCTACTGCAGAAAAATAACCATGCCTGCAGGCAAGTATATGACAGACATAGCTTGAAATGTCAAATGTACCGTTTTCTTTATACACTAGCTGTGCTATTAAACTTGTATTCAACATTAGGTTGTTTTTCATCCAAATCAGAAGCAGGCAACCTCCTTTTGCCATACAAATATTTCACTGCTGGAATGCCATCTGCCTATGAGAAATGCTGTGCAGTTGTTGAGGAGAACACAGTAAGAGGCTGTGCATGTTGCCATGTTGGTGGCAAACTGTTGGGGCAGTCTCTCATTTTGCTGTATCCTCCTCACACCTCCCCCCAAAAAAATATTGAAACAGAATTTTGGGAGACTAAGGAATCCCTTGAGGGACAAATGAGTGCCAAGCAGTTACTCTTTGAGCTGTTCAAGAAATCCCTTTGGGGGAAGGCAGTGCAACAACCCTGCAGGTGGAACAAAATGAGGAATTCGGGAAAGTTTGAAGCCAGGGGGAGAGTTGTTGAAGTTAGTAATTGGACAAACTGAGTTAACTTTCATTTGGAACCAGATCCTGGATGCACTAATGGATACATATAGAACAGTACTGGAAGTATCTGTTTGGGCTTAGGATGATGTAAGTGTACTGAAAGGGGGTAGATTGAGATTAGATACATGGAAGAAATTCTTGATTATGAGGATGGTGAGGCACTGGAACAGATGGTGCAAAGAAGTTGTGGATGCCCCATCACTGGAAGTGTTTAAGGACAGGTTGGATGGAACTCTGAGCAACCTGGTCTAGTGGAAGGTATCCCTGACAATGGCAGGGGGGTGATGATCTCTTAAGGTCCCTGCCAGCCCAAACCATCCTAAGATTCTGTGATCTGCCTTTCTGGAAGGAAAAAGGAAGAAATAATGTTGTATGCTGGTCAGTACAATGGGCCATGTCCCTGTGGGTAGGTGGATTGCTGTTCTAGTAGAAGCAAAGATCCAAAGTTTAATCAATATAGAGTCATAGAGTACATCATAGGAATATACATGGTGGGTCCTGTTTAAGTTCCATGCACCATATTATAAGAATATTTTGAGGTAATTGAGATATTTAACTTCATCATTTGTTTTATAAGGAGCTTCAAGTATTCTGCAGGTTGCACTATTCAGAATAAACACTGAAATAAGAGGAGGTAGAAAGGTTAGTTCACTCATGCAAGTTGGAGTGAGTGTCATTGCTTCTCAGAGAGACATACTGATCTTCTCATGTTATGCAGAACACTCTCTGGGGTAAATTCTCACAGATTTGAGTATTCTTGAATGTTCTGAACCAGCTCATTTAAAAGATACTTGGGACCTCACTGTCAAAAAGATGGAATTTTAGGCCTTGAAAATGATGTAGGGAAGGTAAAGATAATGTGTAGTAGTGGCTGGGCTGAGGTTGCAGGGTTTGGAAGCTGAAATTTATCCTTTGAAGTTGATATAGGAGGAGGGATGGGGGAATCTGAAAAAAGATAACTTTCTCAGTAATCAAAGATAATTGGAATTCTCTGCCTGCAGAATATGAGAGGCATATCAAATAGTCTTTTCACTATTAAATACTGATCAGACCTATCCAAAACTTGAATTGTCAGCAAGCTTTAATATTTATCCTGTAGTAAAACTGAACAATGTTGTTCTCTACAAGAGAAAAATAATGTTTTTCACAGACAAAGTGGAGTGGCGTATACTTCAGTTGCCTGTCACTGTGTAAAATAGAATTACTTTCCTTGTAGTGCCAGTGAGTGTTTAAAAAATCTGCTTGTAAGTTTTGTCTTGGTTTGTGGTTAGGTGTGGTATGGCATGAATGTTTGTTGTCTTGTGTTAAAACTGAGTTTTATTGCCTGTTTCTCCATAGCACAATAAACAAAGAACAATTTTCAAAAAGGAAAAATGATACACTGGATCCTGAACTGTAAGTATTGCTGTCACTCTTTGAATGATCCTCATTTTATTATAATTACTTTGTAAGATACATGTTATTCATTCACCATGGGCTTTGTCTTTGAATGTTTTCCAATTTCATGTAACTCTGTTAGTATGTAGGGGGCTACTCAGTAGTCAGCAGATCTGGCATTCTCTGCTGAGAACCCAAACCACCATGCTTGAGAAATATGTAAAACTGGATGTATGGGCTGAAATTACTCCATTTTGTTGTCTTGCATGTGGATTCAACAGAAGGATGAATGCAGATAGCTCTGCTTTGAAACTTTGTTGTGGCAAATGCTCAAGTCTCGGAACTGATTTGAGTCATTTGGCAGTAGCTCTTAGTGCTGTTGGCTTTTCTAGTTGCTGTATTTTACAGGCAGCTGTAATAGAAGGGAAAGTTGTTATATTTTGAATCAGCCAATTCTTCTGTACTTCTCTGAAGGCAGAACTGTAGTCATTCAGTAACATTAAGATGATGGTGACTCAGCTGCTTTTCTTGATATTTTTGAAACTGCTTTACATGGTCCTGCATCATACACCTGTGCTGCTACTCTGCAAACATTTTCATTCTCAAATGAATGAGCAAAAAGGGTGTTTATTGTTCCCACACCATCCTTCTAAAGGCACAAGGGTCAGCCAGTTCTTCTGTTTTACAAGGGCTGTGGGAAGGGGAGAACAGTAGCTGGATTCATAACTTTTCTTTCCCTTTGTTAAAATGAAGATAGAATATAAGCATTACTTACAGTCTGATACCACATGCTCTACGTAGATTACAACTACTCATTCAAAGTCTCAAACTTTTAGACAGACATGTTCAAAAGGAGTCAGATTGTCCCAATACCTGAAGCAACCTTAGGTATTTTGAAGAATTATATTCACCAACATCTGGGAACTAGACCATATGACTTATGTCAGTTGTCCTTAAATCTCTGCTAATCTTCTGAAAGTGACTTAGATCCTTGCCTGTGTTCTTCCTCCCACCTTTCTGTAGTATATTTGCAATGTACCCCAGGGTTCAAAGCATAGTGGAGTAACTAACAGCCAAGTGTTTCACCTGGTTCTTCCTTTCTGACATGTGAATCCATTTTCCTCTACTCTTTATAGCAACAAGCAGTTTACAGATTTTATCCTTAAAAGGGCTTCACTTGAAAAAAATGAGTGGATGGTGGTAAGACAAGCAAATGGTAATAATAATAATAATGTGTCCCTACAATGTCTGCGTGACTTGAGCTGGCAGGTTCCTAATTTGTTCTGAAGGCTGTTCTCAGCATAGATGTGCCCTCTATGTTAAATAGACTCAAAAGCCTAAATGCTAGAAGTGCTCTAATAAAACATTACAAAATATACAAGCAAGTAATGATACTACTAACCTTTGCTTCCCTTTGCCTTTTTTTTGCCTTCTACAGATTTGTTGAATGTATAGAGTGTGGAAGAAAAATGCACCAGATTTGTGTTCTTCATAATGAGATAATCTGGCCTTCTGGGTGAGGAATTTCTCCTTATTAAGTAGATAGCATATTTACTATGTGGTAGAGCTCATGCATAAACTTCCTTTTATTGGTTATATTTAAAAGACTGTTTAATGGAAGAAGTTACATTCCCTGAAAATTTTACATAGTCTATAGGGTAACATCAAATTTAGACAGTTTATCTTACAGTGTTGTGTGTGAAGTTTTCTAATCTTTAATGTATCCAATGCTTCTTTGTGTGGAAGAGAGCATTTCAGCATTTTATGTTTAGAGATGCTAGCCCTTCATGAAAAGACATTTTTAGTTCTGGTAACAGTTCAGACTGATCTGTTTTCTGTACAAATCATACTGCTTTGTCATCTTCAAAAAATTTTGTAACAACTGAAGGATTTAACAGGTGAATCAACTTTTTTGACCTCAGTGATCAGATTAAATTTAAAAACCAATACAGTTTTCTTTAGATACTCCGCAGTTCTTGATCAGCATACTGGGTCTTCTTCTGATTGATTTAAAAACTTTTAAAAGGATGATAAATTATATGTTGGTGAAGTTTTATGAGAGCTTAAATGTCTCATTTCTTGTCAAAAAGCTGTGAGTTCTAGCATTCTGTTGTCCTATCCACATTGCTGCAGAAGAGAGTGGATGTCCTGTAAGTGAGGAAGAATCACAGAATCATTTCAGTCTACAGTGTATTTGGGCATTTAGAAAAAAATCAGCCTTTTGCTTGGTGTTGCAGTGTCTTACCTTCATCAGAGACAGCAGTTTGAGCCTATTTGCTCCAAGAACACTTTGAGCTGATATTGTCAGACCTGCCAGTGGAGACTTTCCTGGGCTTTTCAGGTGATGCTGTGGGTGACTGATAGGAGATGCAGCACCTGAAGCTTAGATCCTCCTCTGCAGCTTTGAAACAGTTGGGCTGTTCTTTGTGCTTTTATTTCAAATTTCAGTTAAGGTATTTTCCAGACCAGATAAGATCTGGTGAAAGATTTTGCTTCTAATGGTAAGATGCTAGAGAACTTGATGGTCTGACTTGGGGTGACTTCACATTCTCTCTTTTTTGCTTCAGCTTTGTCTGTGATGGCTGCCTAAAGAAAACGGGACGAACCAGGAAAGAGAACAAGTTCTCTGCTAAAAGTAAGATTCTGACACTTGCACAAGCAAATTTAAATAATATGTTAAGAATGGAGAAGAGGTGGCTTTTATGCTTGTGTTGCATTTAAGTTTTTTGGAGCTGAAGGAGGATACTTTCGGTCAGTTTTGACTATCAGTTCTGTGGTGTTCAGAATGTTTGCATTCACAGGTGGTGTTAGCTAATAGTCTGCTGTAGAGGGCTAACATACTGTTTTAGAGCACTTCTACTGCAAGGTACACACATCCTTTTATCTCAATTGCAGTATCAATAGCATTGGGAAATAATTGATGTGTGACTGCAGTCTGATTTAAATTTATGATAACATGTTCAAGTCACCGTGACTACTGCTGCTCTTAAAAGCTTTGATGGAGATAAAGGTTGTATCACCTGGTGACAGAACTCTAGAGACATTTCTTCTTGATCAAGGCAGCTGATTTGAAGGCAGTGTAGGAGGAAATTTGTGTAGTCATTGTCCGTCTGTTCTGTAGACAAAATAAGTCTTTCAGAAACTTCCTGGAATGGTGTACTACTTAGAAATAATGAGGATTTATGTTTCTACAGAAATTAAAAAAATTCCTGGCCAACCAATAGCCTCAAAATTCAGCAAACCATTCAGTGAATGGCTTCAGCATCTGAGTCTTTTCAAAATCTCCAAAATCAAAACACCCTAGATGCACTAAGAATACAGGAAGAATACAAGGGTTCTTTTACCGTTTCTATCAGTTTTTGTTTCTAGCAACCTGAAAGTGTTGCATAGTTAACGTAGTAGAGTGGTGCTTAACCGAAAGATGTCAAATTGCAAAAATGAAAAGCTGATTGGTGGATGTATAACTCTACCAGAAGTAGTGGCCAGTGTTGAGGCAGGCTCTGTTACATCAGAAGTTCTACTTTCCCTTTCAGCTTGAGGTTTTTGTCAGCTAATGTACTTCTTTTGTATGAAGACTGTTTGAAAATGAGAAGCTTATAAACTAAGTATGTTAGTTGCAGATACAGTTGTATTTAGTTTTCCTTCCATTGTTGAAATACATTCTTTTTGTGACTGGAAATACTATCTTGGCTAGTATGGCTTTATAGACAGAATATACTTCCAGATACAATGTCTGCTCGTGAAGATGTGTCTGAAAGCAGTGTTTCGTAATCCAGTTTAAGTAATTAATAACATCTATTCAGGAGAAACCTTAATTGTGATTGACTTCTAAGACAAGATAGAAATTGGGTTGAAATACAGATTCTTTATTCATTTAAATAATGTATAAGCCATAAATGTGCCTGCAGGGGAAAGGCAGCTCACCCTATCTAGAAGTGTTAGGATTTAAAGATAAAGCTTTAATTTATGCTAACATGCTGCATGTATTAAGAGTCATTTTTCATCTAACATCTGAGTAGAGAAATCACACATGAACAGTTCAGTTTTGTATATGTTTAGAGCTGTATTTTTCTCCTGCAGGGTTACCAGCTACAAGACTTGGTACCTTCCTGGAGAACAGAGTCAATGATTTCCTAAGACGACAGAATCACCCTGAGGCAGGAGAGGTCACAGTTAGGGTGGTACATGCATCTGACAAAACTGTCGAAGTAAAACCGGGAATGAAAGCAAGGTATGTTCATTTCTAATTTTGCTTTCTTTTGGGGGAGAGGTGGAAGCTGTTTGTACTTACATGATACATTTTGATTAAATAGAATCATTTAGGTTGGAAAATAGCTCTAAGCTTGAGTCCAACTGTTACCCTAGCACTGCTAAACCATATCTCCAAGTGCCACATCTACACATCTTCTGAATATCTCCAACGATGGTGACTCAAGCGCGTCCCTGGGCAGCCTGTTTCAATACTTGACAGTCCTTTTTGTGAAGAAATTTTTTTTCTAATACCCAGTCACAAAAGACTGTTGTATTCAAAACCTCATCACCAGCCAGTTCTTGACAAACAGGTGTTCCTGTGGCTTAACAATTTTTTGTGATGTGTGTCTTTTTTGCAGTAAAAAGTAGGTGCCTTATATTTGAGTTTGACTTTCAAATTGCACTAAAATTACGTTTACAGTAGCCCTCATCTTTGTTGCCTTCACCTAGTAACATGCAGTCTCTGATATGTGCATATATTTGATATTTCTCTTTACTCTCTGGTCTGCAGGTTTGTAGACAGTGGAGAGATGGCAGAGTCTTTCCCTTACCGAACAAAAGCGCTTTTTGCCTTTGAGGAGATTGATGGTGTCGACTTGTGCTTCTTTGGGATGCATGTGCAGGAGTATGGCTCGGACTGCCCTCCACCCAATCAAAGGTGAAGAACTCCATGAAAGTCTATTTGACTTTGGCACTCTCTTGTTTGGATGAGCCTCCTGTAGTTCTGTATAGAGCTTCCCTGTTGCTTATGTGAGACCCTTAGTGCTGTTAGGTTCTAGAAACAAAGTAGCTTCTGTAATGTTAGAGTTGCTTCTTACTGGGGATGCTGGCTTGCGGACAGTGTTGCCTTAAGGATCGCTTATCTGTGTTCTCAAGGTAGGGGTTGGATAGTTTTAGGGAGATGAGGCTTGGATATCAAAAGCAGGCCAAGTTTCTAGAGGTAGGATCAGAGGCTTTGCAGATTGCTGTTGTAATGGATGCTTCAGATATATAAAATAACATTAATAAACTTGTAGAATTACTTCAAAATATCTTGTCTTTTTCACACGTTTTTTTTTTTAGGCGAGTGTATATATCTTACCTTGACAGTGTTCATTTCTTCCGCCCCAAATGCTTGAGGACTGCAGTCTATCATGAAATACTAATTGGATATCTAGAATATGTTAAGAAACTAGGGTAAGTATCTTACAACATTTTCTTCTGTACAGCATTTGTGCTGAGTAGTTCTTGCTGCAAATTAAATTACTACATCCTGTAGTACAGAATATGGCGCCTAAGTATCCACCTGTGATAGAATAATTTGACAACAACTGTGTACAGGTGAAAAGAAGAGAAAAAGGGGATGCCTCTGCTTCAGATACTTTCAGGTTTCCAAACTTATGTAAAGCTTTCTTAAGTCTTAGTAGAAAAAGTGAGCCTGTTCTCCAGTCCATAAAATGTTGTCATTGTGTAATGCCACGGCTTTAATTAGGTCATTCCTTTGGGCTAGCAAGTAAGTTCTTACCCTTGTTTATAAGGAGAAAGTTAAGTGTATTTTGTCTGTACTGATTAGCTCTATAACAGTTGTATAAGGCCACTAAGAAATCTTGAGTAGTTGAAATTGTGAGAAACTGAAGAGTTAGGAAAGAAAGAGGAAAATATACTTGGACAGCACAAAAGAACACAGAACAACTGCAGTAACAAGAAAGGTGGAAATTAAATTACCATGATTACTGAAGTAGAAAGGTCAGTGAAGTAAACATCACTCTACTGTCAAGGTGCCTAGTGTAGGTTGGTGGAGTTATTTGTGGAGAAATGATTGGGGACTATGTTTAGAGCAGTTGATGAGAAAAGTTAAGGGGGTTGAAGTGGAGGTAAGTGGTACTATCTTCAGTACCTCAGTGAGGTGGTGTGTTCTTTACTACTTCAAAAGCGTACATTAGGCTTCTTTCTACTTTTTTATTGTCTGTTTTCTAGTCTGTGAGTCTGTACAATGGCTGCATAGAGCTCAAGCCTCAGCTTTACTTAATGCTATTTTCTGTGCTAATGGGTAACATCAGGTTCTCATTTTGGGAAAACAATCTTGGTCACGCAGTATCATCTCTCCGTTCTCAGGCAGAAGGAATGACAACTGGCTGCAGCTCCCAGGGCTTGGGGAGGGTTCTGCAGAGCTGTTTCTCAACAGGGCAAGGATGGTTATTTTTCTCTGATTATTCCTCCTACTGGAGTTCTCCTCAAAATCTAATAGAGAACTGAGGATGAAGAAGTGATCTTTGGTGTTATATTCTCTGCAGCTGCTACTATTTGGCTGTCATCTATCTTACTAGTACCCTAGATTGTGCACCTAATAGCATAGGTTGGCAGTGCCTGTTTATTCCCAGATATAATTCTAAAACTTTTTCAAACTGGTTCTCAAAATCCAGAGGATTTATAATAGAAAAGTGAGTTCTGTCTTTAAGTAAATCTGTTTTTAAAATGTTGCTAGATAAAGAATTATTGCTCTGTCTCAAGCTGAAAATACCTAGACTCCATCTTTCTCCGGTTAGTTAATTGGGAGATGGCAATTGCAGGTTTGTATCAGGCTTTGGTTTTTTATGTAGGCTGTAAAATGTGCACACTTTACGTATAAGTGCTCCATATATAGCGCTGGATTTTAGAAAATTAGTGAAAAGCTGGAAATGTTAGCGCCGGGAATAGCCGCCAACTCGGTGGTGGCGCCACCTGGTGTCAGAGAGGAGAGCGCGGGAGCGTCCATTGTCTGTGCCCACATGTCCCGGTTTTGTTTGACCACGCCAGGTATACTACTGGACATATCTGGGCGTGCCCGCCCAGTGAAGGAGATGACTACATCTTCCACTGCCATCCTCCTGACCAAAAGATACCCAAACCCAAGCGACTGCAAGAGTGGTACAAAAAGATGCTGGACAAGTCTGTGTCAGAGCGCATCGTCCATGATTACAAGGTGTGTTAAGTGTATGCTCGGGGGAGAGTGACCAATCTTGTCTTGATTTCTTCCTTGCCCTTATGCATTGTGCCTGATTCTTGGTGTTTACTGCATTAGTTTTAAGTGAATTGAGCACCAAAAGTTCAGAGTTAAAACATACTCTCTTCAAAATGTGTAGCTTCTGAAGTCGTTCTAGCAAGAAACTTGAAATGGTCCCTTAGAACAAACTAAATTCTTGAGGAATACTGTGAAAGAGCGAAAGAAAATATATGGAATCTTCAATCTTCTTGTGTTAGATAGAATTGCAGGGTTAGGATGCTGATGCAGTTAGAAATATGTAAAATCTTTGGAATTATCAGGACTTAAGGTAGTGTCAAGATTACGGTGATTATATTGTCCCAATTGGTAAGAATGCACATTGAAACCTAGCACACAGTAATGATTTATTTCTTCTTAGTGGGAATATTTGAAATGTACTTGACAAACTGTAACAGATGCACCTAGATTGTGCCTCTTGTAAAATGAATTGAAATATTAAGCTTTTCTTTGTTTAGTCTGCTGATGCCTTTTCTTGTCACTCATTGAGAACGTTGCCTTTCGTTATGTGACTTGCAATAGTGATAACCGAACATGGTTTTGCTCTCTTTCAGGATATATTTAAGCAGGCAACAGAAGATCGTCTAACAAGTGCAAAGGAGCTCCCTTACTTTGAAGGGGACTTCTGGCCTAATGTTCTAGAGGAGAGCATTAAGGAGCTGGAGCAAGAGGAAGAAGAACGAAAGAGAGAAGAAAACACTAGTAATGAGAGCACAGATGTAAGGATGCTTTTGCTTTTTATGATCTAATGTAAAAGTTCTGATTATATATGGCTAATTATTAAAAAAAAAGAGGGGAGTAAGGCACTTCAGTTAACTGGCTTTTTCACTTTTCACTCTAATATAAATTTCAATTTTACAGTTTATAAATTAGAGCTGGTAAAATACCACTAAGCTACATTTGGATGAACAGTGGGTGTTCATATGGCTATAAACTATCTAATTACCAAAGGCAATTTTGTTGAAACAGCTGCTAGATGAATATTTTGTTGCTGAAATCCAATTGTTATCAATGATCATGTTGCCACTTCAGCCTGATTTGGAAGTTTTTTCCGTAAGCATTAGCTTTTAAATAGTGGCTCACTCTTTTCTTTCTAACTTAGATGTTATAACACCAATCTTAGCAGAATGTTCTGAGAAAGTAATGGAAATCTGTGAGTTAGTACTTGACTCTCAGTAGGTTTGTTTAGTAGCTTTAAGGCATAGAGGATCTGAAGCACAAATTACTGCTGAACTGTTGTTGGGCTACTTTAAATTAGAGAAATTTTTCGCTGGTGTCTTGTGCAATTTTTTCTTGAGAATGTACAACTGTGTTAGCACATTCAACAAAAAACCCCTCAAAAATAGAAGAGATGCCTCTTAATTCAACAATAAATTTGAAAGTGAACAGATGCAGAATTTCTGCATCTGCCTATCCTTGGATGTTCTGAGCTTGTATGGAAGAGGTGGTGAGTCCAGGATAAAGTTAGTAGTTTTGCTCATGCAGTAGTACTTGTTAGTTAACTCTGTTTAAACAGTGCTGCTTTGTCACCTTATCAGATACTAGATTTTTGGGGGGGTTAGAATTTTTTTGCTGGAAGATCTTTGGATCAGAAAAAGTTAACATTACAATTAAAAATTGTGATTCTCCTGTGCTGCTCTTTGCAATACCTTCTTTCAAGGACTTTGATTAAACAAAGTGCAGGAAATCAGGCCATGATACCAAATTTGCATTAAGTAACATCTTTTTTAGGAAGATATTGTTTGCTTTCCACATGGTATGGCTTCAAGTCCTCATCTCTCTAATATACCAGAAACCACTTGTGAAGGATCATTCAGCTGTGTGTGTGAAGTTGGTCAATATTTAGTCAGGCCTTCACAGCAGTTTGGCCCCAAAATCCTGTGGTAGGGCAAGCTTGCAGTACATTACTATTTAACTTTATTATTATTACAAATAGTTTTAACTCTTTATCGATCCTGTGTTTCACTCTTGAAGAAGGAGCAATAATAAACTGTACTGTCAGTGTGATAGTCATTCACATTCACTGGGAATTTCCATTCTGGCAAAGTTATTTTAAGCTTAGGAAAAATGCTTGTTTACCGAACAATTACTTTGATCCTTGATCATCTTATGCTGTGTTGTTTTGAGGAGCTCTCTGAGCAGCCCAGCGAGGAATAAACTGTTCGTTGCTACCAGAATATAGCCGAAATTAAGCTGACCTGTTTTGTTTGACTGTTGCAGGGTATGACAGGAGGCAGGTGCATGCTAGAAGTTGCACTACTAATGCCTTTTGGACTCAGAACAACAGTTTCATATCAAAATCAGTTTATGCAGTCTGTTAAAAGTAAATCTGTCAGAGCTGTAGCAAACTAAGTCTAGGTGGTTTAAGTCTTTCTTACCTTTGCTCAGTGTGATATCAATTGCACTTCTCAGTTATTTTTATTTTTTAATTGCATTGAGAATTCATCTACTGAACCCCTTTGTGATTGTCCAAGAGGTTCTTCGGTGTGGAGCTGTAGCAGACAAACAAGTTTCATTATAATGTTTTGCTTGTACCTCCTGAGCATCCATGCTTTTAATATTTTTAGATACATGTATTGCTGACCTTGATATCTTTCAGAATAATTCTAACGGAATTAATTTAATGTTCCTGGGGACCCTAGTATTTGTCTTCGGAATAAATTATTGTGAAATGTGTTTTGTCCTGCAGTTACAGAATATGTAAAAATAATAAAATGGTGATGTGGTGTTGCTTAGATACCTGACACAAAATGTCTTTGAAATTGCTAGGTGAGCAAGGGAGACAGCAAAAATGCCAAAAAGAAGAACAATAAGAAGACAAGTAAAAACAAGAGCAGCTTGAGTCGTGGCAATAAGAAGAAGCCTGGCATGCCCAATGTGTCCAATGATCTCTCCCAGAAGCTGTATGCCACTATGGAGAAGCACAAGGAGGTAAGAGTTGATTGAATGAGAAATGTTTTTTACTTCAATAGAGGTGTACAAAGCTTTGATACTTCAAACAGAGTCATGCCCTGCAAATTATACAGGTTTGGCTGGAGAATTGAGTGGCTCACCCAGACAGACCAGTACCAGTAAGTCTGGGTGCTCTTTGCTGCAAGGGCAGCGGGAATAAATGCAGCTGTGCTCGTGCAGAACTTCCTAACAGTCTAGATTGCCACAGCAGTTCTGCTGTTGCTGTTCAGTCCAGTGCCTCTTACCTATTTCTTCAGAAGAAAGTGAACCTGCAGGGCACCCAGAGGTCCGAGATTTCCTGTGCCTCACAAGCATACCACCTGGCAGCAGGTTGTTCAAGTGTTAGCTGATCCTGGAACTGTACACTCTGTAATGAGGTTTGGTGACCAAAACATCTTGATAAGTACTGGCATATTAAGCCTTTTTATTTTTCAGGTCTTCTTTGTCATCCGTCTCATTGCTGGCCCTGCAGCCAACTCCCTGCCTCCCATCATTGAGCCTGACCCACTCATTCCATGTGACCTGATGGATGGGCGCGATGCTTTCCTAACCCTTGCTAGAGACAAGCACCTGGAGTTCTCCTCGCTACGAAGGGCTCAGTGGTCAACCATGTGCATGCTGGTGGAACTGCACACCCAGAGCCAAGATCGCTTTGTTTACACCTGCAATGAGTGCAAGCATCATGTGGAGACCAGATGGCATTGCACTGTCTGTGAGGTATGTTTGGTGAAGTTTTCCCTGCTTCTGTCCCTGTATCTTTATGCCCAGAGTGCTCTTTACCTGAATGCTCATTATTAACTGATGGAAAAAGATCTGTGCAGCTCATCTGCTGGCAGTTCAGAAAGGAGGGAAAACGTTTTCCATAACAAGCGGTTCTACTAATGTGCGGCTTGGTGTGATTTGTCTTGTGGAGAGCTGAAATGGAGTTGTGTTTTCTGTAGTTCATTTAAGGTGCTGCTGCCTAAGAAGTTGGGAACTGTAGCAATGGCTTGAGCTGGAATGGTAGGATCAGGTGTTTTTTCTGAAGAGCAATGCATAATTTTTTCTTCCAGAGTCAGAAGTGTGGGGCTGCAGTATTTCTGTAAAGAGAGCTCTGTGTTGGTTTACTGCCACAGAGGTTTTGCTGTGCTGCAAGTCAGATCCCAGTACTGGGGCGATTCCTTCACTACTCTGTTGTGTTTCTGTACAATGCTGCAAACAGCATTTCTGTCCTCAGAAGTGTTTGCAAAACCAGTGTGTTTGAAGATCAAGTCCAGGGATTTGGTTCAATGCTCTCCAGAAGGTGGATTGTCATTGTATGTGGCTTGTAACTTAGCTTTTTAGCCTGCTGGAAGGGAATGACTGACTCAAATTTGATCCTAATTATAATTCGATGCTTCTGTTTCCTCTGGTTACGTGTAGATATATATGTATATACATGTATGTGTGTATATGTGTATACACACACACACACACACACAAATATATATATATATATATATATATATGTGTGCTGTTATCTTCTTGGTATGTACCAGAAAGTAAATTCTAAATTTCCTATGGTTTCATGAATCTTGAGAACTTAGGTCTTTTTCTTAAAGATCAATTATTGAGCCCAAACTCATGTGCTGTTGCTTTCACAGAACGCGTTCTGTTCTTTCAGCACTCTCTGTTGTTTAACTTGCATCTGCAAACTGAAAATGCAGCTTTCATTCCTTTTTGAAAGCTGGTACCTCTTTTGCCACTCCTGCCCTCTTCTTTTGAAGCAGAAGCAGATGAGCAGCTGTTTGTCCCCTGCCTATTTCTTCTTCTTTGCTCTTGGGAAAGAAAGGGATTTTTCTGGCCCAGCTGAATAATGTGTGACTTACTAGCTCAGAGCCAACTTGTTTTTCAAGGTTTATATATTTGTGTAGCTTTCAGACACCCTTACACCCACACACTTTCCCTGGCTGTAATTTGGATTTATTCCTTCTCTAGTACCTCAACATGGCATGAAAGATTGAATTTTTCCCTAGAGCAACAATTTGCCTGGAACAGACTGGGAGTAATTTGTTGAGGTGTCATGACATCATTTATTCATTTATCATATGGGGTTTCAAGAACACTGATAACTCATCCTTTGCTGTCTCTTCAGGATTACGACCTGTGCATCACCTGCTATAACACTAAAAACCATGACCACAAGATGGAAAAATTAGGCCTTGGTCTAGATGATGAGAGCAACAACCAGCAGACGGCCACCACGCAGAGCCCCGGCGATTCCCGCCGCCTGAGCATCCAGCGCTGTATCCAGTCTCTGGTCCATGCCTGCCAGTGTCGCAATGCCAACTGCTCGCTGCCGTCCTGCCAGAAGATGAAACGGGTTGTCCAACACACCAAAGGCTGCAAACGCAAGACCAATGGAGGGTGCCCCATCTGCAAGCAACTCATTGCTCTCTGCTGCTACCACGCAAAGCACTGCCAGGAGAACAAGTGCCCCGTGCCCTTCTGCCTCAACATCAAACACAAGCTCCGTCAGCAACAGCTCCAGCACCGCCTGCAGCAGGCGCAGATGCTCCGAAGGAGGATGGCGAGCATGCAGCGCACGGGTGTGGCGGGCCAGCAGCAAGGATTGCCCTCGCCCACGCCGGCTACCCCAACGACTCCAACGGGCCAGCAGCCCCCGACACCACAAACCCCACAACCCCAGCCTCCGCCCCAGCCTGTGTCGCAGCCTCAGCCTGCACCTCCCAACAGCATGCCACCTTACACCATGCCAAGAACTCAGCCCCCCAGCGCTGTGTCCCAGGGCAAGGCAGGTGGCCAGGTGACGCCTCCAACCCCACCTCAGCCACCGCAGCCGCCAGTTCAGGGTCCTCCTCCGGCAGCAGTGGAAATGGCCATGCAGATCCAGCGGGCAGCAGAGACCCAGCGCCAGATGGCACAGGTTCAGATCTTCCAAAGGCCGATTCAGCACCAGATGCCCCAGATGCCACCAATGGGAATGAACCCTCCACAGATAGGCAGAGGTCCTGGTGGCCATATAGATCAAGGAATGGGGCCAGCAGGAATTCAGCAGCAGCCACCGTGGGTGCAGGGGGCCTTACCCCAAGCTCAGCTGCAGCCAGGAATGCAGAGGCCACCCATGATGTCAGTAGCTCAGCCAGGTCAGCCGATGAACATGGCCCCTCAGCCAGGGATGGGTCAGGTACCTGGCGCTGCTCAGCCCAAACAACCACCTCTGCCCCAGGCGGCCTTACAAAACCTATTGCGGACTCTCAGGTCTCCCAGCTCACCCATGCAGCAGCAGCAGGTGCTTAACATCCTTCACTCCAACCCTCAGCTGCTGGCCGCTTTCATCAAGCAGCGGGCGGCCAAGTATGCGGGGTCCCAGAACCCGCAGGGCATGGCGGGGCAGCCTGGCATCCCGCAGGGGCAGCCGGGGCTCCAGCCACAGCAGGCCATGCAAGGGCAGCAAGGAGGGGTGCACCCCAACCCGGCCATGCAGAACATGAACCCCATGCAAGCAGGAGTGCAGAGGCCCAGCATGCCCCAGCAGCAGCCACAGCAGCAGCCACAGCAGGCCATGGCTGGGATGAATCCTCAGGCGCAGCAGATGAATATGAATCACTCGGGGATGGCTCCCCAGTTCCGAGATCTCCTGATGAGACGGCACCAGATGATGGAGCAGCAACGCCACCAGCAGCAGCAGCAGCAGGGAGCGGGACCGGCACTGGGGCCAGGGATGGCCAACCACAACCAGTTTCAGCAGCCCCAGGGCGTCGGGTATCCCCAGCAGCAGCAGCAGCGAATGCAGCATCACATGCAGCAGATGCAGCAAGGAAACATGGGACAAATAAGCCAGCTTCCACAGGCCATGAGTGCAGAGACAGGAGCCAGTTTGCAACAGGCTTTCCAGCAAAGGCTGCTTCAGCAGCAGATGGGGTCCCCAGCTCAGCCCAATCCTATGAGCCCCCAACAGCACATGCTCCCCAATCAGGCCCAGTCCCCGCACCTCCAGGGCCAGCAGCTCCCTTCATCGCTCACCAATCAAGTGCGTTCTCCGCAGCCTGTACCCTCACCGCGGCCCCAGTCCCAGCCCCCTCATTCCAGCCCATCCCCTCGGATGCAGCCTCAGCCTTCTCCACACCACGTCTCCCCGCAGACCAGCTCCCCACATCCAGGACTGGTAGCTGCCCAGGCTAACCCCATGGATCAAGGGCACTTTGCCAGCCCGGACCAGAGTGCAATGCTTTCCCAGCTTGCTAGCAATCCCGGCATGGCAGGCCTCCATGGTACAAGCGCCACGGAACTGGGGCTCAGCTCCGAGAACTCAGACTTGAATTCAAACCTTTCACAGAGTACACTAGACATACACTAGACACGTTGTAGCATTTTGGGAGCAAAAAAAAAAAAAAAAAACCTAAAAAACAAAATAAAAAAAACTTATTTTCGCAAGACTTTTTGTACTGAAGACAAATTTTTTTGAATCTTTCTTAGCTAAAACGACATTTTTCCCTGGAACACATCTGAACTCTGCAGCAGTAGTTTGTGGTTTTAAAAACAAACCAACAACGAACCTGAGGGACAGTAGAGTACAAAGAATATATTTTTGTTATGGCTGGAATCATAACCAGTCCTTTTTCTTGGCTTTTTTTTTTTTCCTCGTGTGCGTTGGGGAGGTCGGGGGAGGAAGGTGGTCTTTTGGTTGCTCACCAAAGGATGCCCTGCTCATGCCTCCAATAGGTTTTATTTTTTTTTAAATTAATGAAAATATGTAATATTGATAGTTATTATTTACTGAGGCAGATGGTAAACATTTTCCCTATTCTGGTTTTTCTTCATGTCACTGCAAAAAAAACCACCACAAAAAACAGAACAACAGAAAAACACAGGAGAACCTTTTCCTAAAACCGGAGGACAAAAGGGGTTAATGTTGCTTTAAAAATACATTACATATATAAATATATATATATAAAAATAAATACCAATCTTTTCCTCTTTGGTTGGAAATATGTCAATTCTTTGAAAAATGTAAAAATATTAAATAACTCAGTCCCCTCCTGAAGTCTACTTTTGTCCTCCAAGAATTTTCTATACAAGAGTCTGAGCTTAAAAAAACTTCAAGTATTAAAGTAATTTGTACATGTAGAGAGAAGACAACATTTTTGCAAATACACAGGGGCAGCTGCCAAATGGATGTAGTATATATATTGTGGTTTCTGTTTTCTTGAAAGAATTTTTTTCGTTATTTTTACATCTAACAAAGGAAAAAAAAAAACCATAAAAAAGAGGTATAGAAACAATTCCAACGGGATTATTTCAACGTGAGAAAAAGTCCCTGGGGTTTCTTCTTTATGCTTGCTTTCTCTCTCCCGTGCCCCTTTCCCACCCTCTTCCACTTTCTGTAAAACTTGAAAATAGAAAGCAAAAAACCCTCAAATGTTGTATATCATGCAATTAAAGTTGGTTACTTATAAATAAGAACTTTCGATCACTGTATAGACTGTTAAAATTGATTTCTTATTACCTATTGTTAAATAAACTGTGTGAGACAGACAGCCTGTTTTTAATGTTTCCCTTCTCTCCCACATGTGTTGCTTGTTCTTAAAATGGTGGGGGTAGCGGAATATGTGCTACTTCAAATGTTTGCTATTTAGACATCAGAGAGCTATTTAATGTATATGACTGTTTTAAAATGCAAATCTCTAATATGGGATGTGGAGTAATAATTAGTCTTCTAAATGGACTCTTTTGGTACAACTCTGCATTCGCGTTGTTCCCGGCATGTATCTTACCAAAGAAACGAGGTCTGACCTCGACAGTTGTGCCAGTCAGCTGTGCCCTGCCCTGCTCACACAGCCTGGGAGCAGCTGATCTTCAAAGGACCTATTTTGCATTTTGAAATGAGAACTATTTGTTTGGATATGTGATATTAAAAGATCCTATTTCACTTGGAGTATATTGTGCGCCTTTTGGCACTGAAGTGTGAGCACGAGGTAAGCTTGTGTGGATGCCCCGCAGGCAGGCGCTGCACTGGGATGGTGTGTGGGTGCCCAGTCACCCTGTGTCACATCTGGTGCCCTGCCGGACGCAGGGGCACTCCTGAACAGAAGTGCTGTCACCGTGAAGCGCGTGGGCAGTGATCTAGTTGTGTGCTGCTGACAGCTGTGCTCACGTGGAGTTAATCCAGTCACATCGTGTGTCATGCTCGGAGTGTTTGTGATGGATGTGGCTGGTTCATTGAGGGCTTTCTAAAATCCAGCCTCATGGTGTGCATGTGCACACAGTGCTGGCTGCCTAGGGAATAATTCACCACCAGGGCGTTATGTACCTGGAAGACCCAGATGGGACCAAGGATGTGACCAGAGCACGATGTCTGTGTAACACCGGCTGTGTTGGGAACATCAGTGTATCTGCAGATCCCAGACAAATAACGTGAGCAAGCCGATCTCAGGAAACTGCTGGTGGAAGATGATAGAGGGAGTAAACGTGGATCAATGGCAATCTCAGCCACGTGCCAAACAAAAGTGATGGTGTATTACAATGTGAATGGATGTTAGAGGTCTTCAAAAGCAGGAGTAAAATGCTTGATGTTTGCATATAAACAGAAGTAGGACAATGAATCTTGTATTTAAAAAGGGATTGGTAGCAAGCCAAGATGGTGGGAAGTTCATAGCAGGCCTAAGGAAAGCAGCCTTGGGCTTTGGTATTCTCCCTTGGCTAATCCTTATACCGCTCACCCCTGCGTGATGCAGACCAGCTCTGCACCAAGCCCACAATTACCCTGCCTGTGTGGGGAGGGACTGCTCCTGACCTGCCCTAAAGGAGAGCAGAAAGCCAAAAAAACCCCATGTGTTGAATGCCAGGGCGGCAGCCTGGGATTGTTTAGATTTGTGCTTTCCACAGTAAGCTTTCCTCTTCCTTCCCTGCCACCAAGTAAAGCCTAGTTTTACTTTCAGCTTTGGGGGACTTCTCAGGATGGAGCATAAATGAAATTCCTTCTGACCACATACAGGCTAGTGAAGTGAAAAATGTGCCCAGCCTTCTGAGTTGTATGCTTTTAGTGCAAACAGCTTTCATTTGTGCCACTGAGTTAGCACGCAAAACGTGGTTAGAATTTGTCCTGACCTGCATCAAAGCACCTGAAGTGGGAAACCCCTGGAACCCTGCAGAGCACACTACAGATCTTCCAACTTCAAGTGCCAACATAGAGACTTAAAAGATGCCATGATGCGTTTTATGTGACAGCACAGCTGCTCTGTCCCTCTTTGTAGGTGCTGACTCTGAGCCAAGTTCAGTTTTTGAGGTGGTGTGGATGATCAATAGTCTTTAAATTTGCATAGGGTTTCTTTTCCCAACATCCCTGCACTTCTGCTTTCCCTGGTTCTGCTGGAGAACCAGAACCCACCATTTGGGGAACTACTATGGCTGTTTCAAGTAGTGGGAGGATTTCAGGATGACCACAAAATTAGGGTGTCATCTGTATCTCTCTTGCCATTCAGTTGCATCCAAGTTAGAGTAGGTTGTTTCACTCCTATTTATTAGACTCTCGGACCAGCAAAAAGAACTCACACCCAAAGTTCTAGCAATCCAATCAGATATTTATTGTCCAGTTACGACGATGCTAATGGTTATACTCAAATAATTTGTAGTTCAGTGATGGAAACTTTCTAATGCCTGACCTTCCAATGTCCCTTTGAGTCCTAAGGTCAACAACTGAAGTCACAGATGGGGAGGGCTTGCAGTGAGTTTGTCACGGGGAGGAGTGTAATATTTATGGTTTATCACTCAGTCTTGGGGACACCTGTTTGTAAAAATTACACCTTGCTCTTTCCTGGTTCCTTGTTGCTTATTATGTCCCAATTTACTGTTTATGGAGTGTTTTACATGTATTGCATACTTATTCTTTGTTACTCCTAAAACTCTGAACTCGGCCATCAGTGAGTTGCTCATAGCCTGGACCTGCAGCATCATCTGTGACTCTGTGTGTCTGTGCTGATGCATTTATTTATTCATTTATTTTAATTCTAACACTGTCGTAGATGCTCTGTTTTACACAGAGCCACTTACTATTACAGGACAGAATGGCTGAGGTAGGCATCTCTGAGTATCATCTATCCACCTCTCTCCTCAAAGCAGAATCACCTAAAGCAGATGGCATGTCCAGCTGAATATCTCCAGAATAGAGATTTCATGGCCTCTCTGTATAGTCTGCAGCCCCATATCCCCCGCAAGGTGTGTCTGTGCATGGACCAGACCGAGCTCTCTCAGCCTCTCCCTATCTGACAGATGCTCCCATCTTCTCATCACCATGCTGGCCATTTGCTGGATTCACTATGCCCATGTCTCTCTTGTACTGGGTAGCCCAAACACCAGATAATTGCACAAAACCCAAGACAATGTTGGTAGCAGCCACCTGGTCATTAGACAACTGTAACAGTAAAACAAGTTACAGCAGCTCCTGGCAGGCCAAGACAAGCCCAGGCAAACTTGACGGAGCCTCACGTAACGCAGAGCTTGTGGTCTCTTACAGGCAGTGGCAGCACGATGACAAAGCTGGGATAGATGATGTGACAGTGACAGCCATTCCAGCTTCTGTTTCATTTTTCCCGAGCTTTTTTCCAGTGTATGATACAGTTTCTCTGCAAGAAACTCCACCTCCTGTTTCCACGACGGTCTTTTTGCAGACACCATGTCCTTGATTTTGCTGCTTCCAGTTTCAGCCAAACTCAAGGACTCCAGCCGATCCTCTCTGGACAGTCTGGAGCAGGTCCTGTAGTGAAAGACAGCAGAAGAGTCTGCTCCTAATGACCAGTTCTGCCCAAGTGTGTGATGAGGCTTCCTACCTCATCAGCCACAGCCACGGGGTGCTCTGGCTGGGGAGTGTTTGTTTTTACAAACACTCTCAGCAGCTGCCTTCCTACAATACACCCCTGGGGTATCTGCCAGTTTGGCCAAGGAGCCATTTCTTCTCTCAGCTTGTCGAAGCAGATTGTGTGCCATTGATCCTGGCCTGAGACAGAGCCTAGCCTGGCCCCTGAAAGTGTGAGAGCACAACAGGCTCCATCCACAGGGATTGCAGCAGCATCTGTGCTTGCATCATGGATGGAAAGCCACTGAGCTGCTGTCAGCCTTGCAGGTGTGGCATTCACCCGCCCAGCTGCGATCTGGCATTTTGTTTAGAAATGTTTTGATGGTTTGCTCAAGTTGCCTCAGTTCCACTCCCTTAGAACAGGGTCTTGGTTTCCAATCTCCAGCAGGGAATATTGGATGTTTGGAAGGGAAACCTGTTCTATGACTGGTGCTGTGGGTAGCTGATGGACAATCAGCCATGGCTCCAGTCTATTCTCCCTGTTGTAGGGAGTGTGGTGGATTTGGGGAGGGTGGAGAAATTACTGTTGGCACCATCTCTCACAGTCATCTTTGATGCCCTTCCTAGCTCCTGGTGAAGTTGGCACAGCTCAGACTGGTTTTCCCCAGGTGTGCTGGGTGGTGGCAGGCTCTGGCATATCTCGGGAACACAGAGCTATATGGGATGCAACCACAAGCACTGTCAGTGGGTATTTTGCTTCTCCTCATGCCCCTGCAGTCCCCAGGGCAATAGTAGGAATTGAAAGGCAGTCACAGTGTCATTAGAAGAAAGCTCTTTGCCAACCCTGCTCCTCTTGGCTGCAACTGCAGAGCTTCTGGTGCCCCAAAAAGCAAGGAGTCTTTCATTTTGTTTTGCTTCCTCTTCACTTTTGTTTTCATTGTCTTATTCCACATCAGTGTGGCACTGAAATGAGCTCCCAGTTCAATGTCCTGGTGACCAAAGGTTTGGGAGCCATATAGTGGGTATCTCACCAGGCCTGTTGATGGAAAGCCAGGGCAGCCTGAGGCATGACCTGGATCTACCACCATCCACGCTGCCAGGGCTTGTAACCACATTCACTGCCTGGGTTAGAGCCACCAGAAGTTAGATCCCCAAATGCATGAGTTCAGAAAAAAAAAAAAGAAGACCTCAGGTGCTCTTCAGTTTGCCTGCTGTTATCTCAGTCTGAGCTTGTATTGAAGGATTTCAAGGCTTTTTTTCTGACATTTTTTTCTGTCACCACAAACAGTGAGAGAGAGCCCTTAACTGGGACTCGGGAAAGGATATGTAAAGGGATTTCCACCTCGGTAAACTTTGGGGGTTTGTTTTGGTTTGTGTTTTTGGGGGAGAGGGGGTTGTATTTTTTAATCTGGACAAAAATTAATATTTGTATGTAGAGTTGTGTTGACATATATTGACAGATCAAATGTGGTAGTAAAATAGCAAGGAAGGACAGGCTAACTTAGTATTTGTGCCCTTAACTGCCTTGCCTGTTGGGTCTGGGGTTGGATCATTTGTTCAATTACTGTGTCTATTGTACAGTGTTACGTAGTGACAAGTTGCTGTAAATGTGGAAGAACATCAGTGTAACACTAACGATGATCTGACAAGGGTTTTCTGTAAGCTGCTCAGCCCATGAGAAATCTAGAAAACAGCAACTGCTCAAATCTCCCACCTGCAAGTAGGCTGTTGCCTGTTCTTACACAGTGCAGGACATGCCTCTCTTCATTTCACAGTTGCCTCGGTAAAATTAGTCTGCCAAAGGTTAAGCAGAATATGTTTTCTTTTATTATTCCTTCTGTTTGCTTGTTGGTTTTCCAAGTTCATCTACCCTACTTTCCTTTTTCAAAGACAATATTGTGAACGTATAGCCAAGGCTTACATGTCTATAAATACTTTTTCTTCAAAATGGTTCCCTTCCCAGTCCTCATGACAGAAATTAAACTCTTCAATGTTTTTTGGTTTTTCACGGTGTCAGCTAGGAGGAGCGCTGCAAAAGCCACGTGCCACTTCCCACTGCACACAAGAGTTTGGAAGTCCTGTAACCAGAATGGCTGCCACTTAGTGCTGGAAGTGAAAAAAGGCCCCTTTCTATCCTGGAGCACAAGGATTCTCATGAGCTCTTTGAAATAACAGAGTAGAAAACTAAAAAAGGAGGCTCTGGAGAAGCAGCAGATGAATTTATGAAGCCTGGGGACCTGGAACATGAGCTCTCCATCCCAGAGCATGGGTGAGAGAACAGTCCCGGTAGACAAGCACAAAGAGCCAGTGAGCCAAGGCTCCTAAAGGAAGTTGTGGTCATGAGGGACAGAGCAGATGCTGAAGTACAAAAGCTGCACACCTTGGAGCTGAGTGCCTGAGGAGCAGCCTGGCCCCCCTGTCCTGCAGCGTTAATCCCTCCCATTGCAGCCTGGACTCCTTCTGTCATTTCACCTGACAGCAGCCCTTTGCTACTGATCTTTCTAAAATTTTTATTGCAGATGACATCAAAACACAGACCAAGCCCAGAACAGCAGTAGGGAAGGAGATGGGAAGAGTGAAGTCTAATCTAAGTTTTGGGTTTTGGTTAACTGAGATTGTCAGTGCTGTTCTCTCCCTAAAGAAAGGAGTTGGCTTTACAGAACTATTATTATTAATGTAACATAACAGAGTTTTTATTATTGAAAAGAATAAGTATTCCTTAATCAAATTGAGCTTGATTCACATTAAAATTAATTAAGTTAAATACTATTATTTATTGAAAAGGCTTATTTAGAACTGCAATGAAAAATGAACAGCCATGGGATGGGGACTGCCTTTAAGCTTGTTCTGTGTCAACACAGAACTTGGTTTTGCTTAAACCTTCAAGAAGCCTTGAGCCAGCTTCTGTGTGACCTAAGGGAGCAGTGTTGATTGTTCCACTCTGGGAAGGGAGCAGGGGATGCACACCAGCTACAGCTCATGATGTGTTCCATGAAAGATTATTGCAGTGGAACTGCATAATGAGCTTTTAATTTTGTATTGTGTCTTTTCTGGAAACAGCTTTGCTGTCTGCCATGCCGTGCAATGTCTAGCAGTATTTGCAAGGGAGTAACAGTCTTTTATGATTTATTTCATTATAAACTATATTATTTTAAAGCAATTTTCTATTTTTAACATTGTTGGAGGATTGTTTGGAAAACCTGAATGTGGAGGATCCCTGATGCTATGGAAATTTGCTGATCAAGTTGCAGACTGGCTGTGCCAGCTCCCTGCCACTGTCCCTCTGTAATTAGGCTGTGACAACTACCCCGGATCCTCGGTGCGTTTCACACTGATGGTGACACTCCTTTGTGTTTAGATCAACAGGCTGTAGCCTCGTTTTAGAGCCTTTGGATTGTCTGGAAGAGCAATCCACGTGTATCTGTAATATCTGTAAAGTAAGCCTTTGGAATGAACCTTTTCCATGCTGCTTTATTCCCACCTGCAGCTAAGACTGTACAGTTGAGCTTCACATGTTATTTGTTCAGCCACTCACTACAAAGGCTGTACAGACTAGGAATGTACAGTACAGCCTTTTCCCCTCCTTTCTTTTATTTTTTTCTTTCTTTTTTTTCCTTTTTTCTTTTTTTTTCCTGCAACATCAACACAGTGACAGTGATAACAAAATAAAAGGGGTAGGGTGGAAAATAGAACTGGCTGGAGGGACTTACCTTTAGATAAACTTCTTGACGGGCTGATAGAGCTGTGGTCGTTCAGCCTGGAGAAGAGAAGGCTCTGGGGAGACTTCACTGCAGCCTTCCAGTATCTGGAGGGGGATTATAAAAAGGAGGGAGATGGACTTTTTATACGAGCAAGTGGTGACAGGACAAGGGGCAATGGTTTTAGACTGAAAAAGGGCAGACTGAGATTAGATACAGGAAGCAGTTCTTCACTGTGAGGGCGGTGAGGCGCTGGCACAGGCTGCCCCGAGAAGCGGTGGATGTCCCATCCCTGGGAGTGTTAAAGGCCAGGTTGGACGGGGCCCTGAGCAACCTGGTGCAGTGAAATACGATCCTGCCCACGGCAGGGAGTTCGAACTGGAAGATCTTTGAAGTACCGTCCAACCCAAGCCATTCTGGGACCGAGAGGGCTAATCCCGAACTACAGGCAGGAATGGAGCCAGCGGGGAGCGGCAGCGAGGCCCGGCCTCTCTCCGTCCCCGGGCGGGACCGCCGCGAGGCGCCAAGGCCGCGGGGAAAGAACTACAGCTCCCGTCGTGCCCCGCGGGCAGCGCGGCGGGAACAAGCTCCCCGCTGATTTGCTGTGCTTTGCGCTGCTCTCGCCAATCAGACGCACAGCTGGCGGGGGACGCTCTCCACGCGCATGAGGCGGGCTGGCGGCGTCCCGGGAGCGATGGAGCGGGACCGGGACCGGGGAGAGGTGAGCGGGACGGGACAGGACGGGACGGGAGGGGAGAGGAGGAGGAGGCTTCCGCCGGGGTCCGCTGCTCCTGGGGGCGGCGGTGGTGGGTGCGTCTGATGCCGGCGGGACGGGCCCCTGCGTCCCCCTCAGCTTCCTGATGAGGCTCCGGGTGATGCTGCCCTTGCTTGGCAGCCCTGGGGATTTGTAACGTGTCCGCAAGTTTCACTCGCCTGTTGTGGAAGAGTAACGATGCAATGATGCTCCCGTCCCACGAGCTGGTGGAAGGTGCACCCACACAGGGACTAGAAGGCGATGAAAATATTTATTTTTTAGAGGAGTTCAGGCCTCTCAGACATCAGGAGTACTGTCTGAGGGCCTGGATCCGCAGGAGAGCAACTCTTTGTTCCGGGTACAACCTGGGAACCTTGTGTCTGTTTTGTGTGGAAGCCAGGGAGGATGCGGGGAGACAGCAGTGAGTGAAGTCTGATCTTCCTTGTCCACGTGTCTATAGTGATAGCCAGGAGCCAGGGATCAGGGGGAATTTAGCTCTGGAAGGTGATGGGCTTGCTGCTGGTATTTTATTGTTGCCCACTTGGATGAACAATTGTATCCTTCTGCTTCATGTAGCTGTTTGAATGTGCTTTTCTGTTCCATCACTTCCTGTGCTGATGCTGACTTCTTGCTGCTCCTTCATGAGTTGCTAACACCTTTTCCCAGCTTCTTTTGTGCTTATTTGGAGCCTGGTTCAAGATTCTTCTAGTCTGAGACACAGTCACTGTTTTTCTGTGCTCTTTCTTCAGTCTCTGCCTCGAAGCTCTCCTGCTGTAACAGCAAGTACAAAGAGCTAGTGAAGATGTTTAGCTGTGGAGGCATCTGGTTTTAGGCAAAAACCTATAACAAACGTTCTGCCATTCTGCTGGTGCAGTTTCTGAACTGAGGTTAGCTGTGGACTGTGCAGTTTCCAGAGGACAAGAGCTGTCTCCAGGGCTGAGTTGGCTGTGCTGGTCTCGTGAGCTGTGGTGGCAGGAACGTGCAGCTTTGTGCTCCGCTCTGGAAGTCTGTGGTGGCTTTACTGTGACGGCGTCTGCATTGCTGTGCTGGGAGGAACATTGCCTGGAAGGACACAGTCTCATCTGTCCTGCATGAGCGTGGCAGTGCTTTGCCCTGTACTTCTTCCATGTTCCTCAAGCTGTTTTCTCTCTAGCTACAGCCCTGTGGCACTTTCGTCTTGGGAAGCAGAATGCAGCCTGTGGAATATCAGTAATGGGATCTGTTTGGGAGTAGGGATTCGGACTCCTGCCTTTGGGGTTATTATGTGGACTCCTTGCTTGCCCTGAGGCCACTCCCTTGCCCAAGAGGCCTCCCCGGGCAGCAAAGGCAGGTTTATTGTGCAGAGGAGTGTAAAATGTCTGTTTTAAAGTAAACTGGCTCTTTTTGTAGTTGGCGTCTGCCTTCTGCCACAAAACTTCATCTTTGGAGCAGGTGGAGGAGGAAGGCGATGATGATGATGAGGAGGATGATGAACTGGACATCTTTGGGGGTTATGACAGCCTCACGTGCTACAACAGCAGCATGGGCAGTGACAGCAGCTCCTGTCTGGAGGAGTCTAGTGATGATGAGGCAGCAGACCGGGAAGATGGAGAGCTTTTGACCTCTCCGAGGCACCAGCCATCCACAGGCCGGCTCACAGAAGACAGTGGCTCCGAGCCAGGTACTGCCTGTGCTGCCTAAAACGCGTTCAGGAGCAGGGAAGGGTGTGTGGCTGTGCCTTGGGGATGCTTTGGGAGCAGTTTTGGATTCAGAGTGCATTTTCTGGGCTATGTGGGGGATCTGCTCTGTATAATGATGGTTAGCTGGTCTCAGCTCTGTCCTTGTAGTGCATTGACTCTGCCGAATGCTCACATTTTTGGCCTTCCTTCTCTCAGCTGTGTGTGAAATGTGTGGGATTGTGGGCACCAGGGAGGCTTTCTTCTCCAAGACCAAACGTTTCTGCAGCGTCTCCTGCTCCAGAAGCTACTCCTCAAATTCCAAGAAGGCCAGCATCCTGGCCAGACTGCAGGTGAGTTAAAACCTTTTCATCTGGCTCTCAGGCTCCATCGTGCTCACAGACTCTTGTGCTGGGGGACTTCAACCACCCTGATACCTGCAAAAAGTAGCATGGCAACCTGTAGGTAATCCAGCAAACTCCTGGAATGCATGGGTGATAGTTTCTTAAGCCAGGGGGATAGACAGCTGTAGTAGAGGGAATATGATAGTAGATTTGATGGTCACCAAGGTAAGTGAACTAATTGGGGATGTCAAAATTGGAGTCAGCCTGGGCTGCAGTGGTCATGCATTGGTGGAATTTGCAGTCTTGAGGAATATAGGTCAGGTAAGGAGTAAAGTCAGGCTCCTGCACTTTAGAAAGGCAGACTTCCAGCTCTTCAGGGAAATTCTATAATTCTATGAGCTTTCGTGGGGATGGAGCAGGATGTGCCTGTATGTAGGGGTAGGTGGTTGCTCTCTAAGTAAATATCAGACTGACATTCCCAGTGGCTTATTCTTCCTGCCTGAAGTCCCCAGAGAAGGCATGCCAGCTTAAAGGTGATGCTCCCTAAAAGCTGAGGAAGGACACTGATATTTTACCTGCTGCTTCTTGTTCCTGTGAGCGTTAATAAATATTGTAGTAACCTGAAAATTGGCCCAAGGAAGAGGTGCATACCCAGTTGCAGGGGGTGACTTAGTCTCCTGTGCCATTTACATTTCTAATATTCCTTCTTTTGCAGGGGAAGCCACCAACGAAGAAAGCTAAAGTTCTGCACAAGGCATCCTGGTCAGCCAAGATCGGGGCCTTCCTCCATTCACAGGGCACGGGACAGCTGGCAGATGGGACACTGACAGGTCAGGATGGTGAGTGTAGGTGAGGTGTGAGGAGGTGCAGCTGCTGGAGTCACAGAAATGGGGACACCTTGAGGGCTGTAAGCTCTGCAGTCCTCCTCCTCCTCCTCTCTGGTACACTGCCTTGTACGATATGTGGATTGCTCTGACACAGGCTGGCGGGACACAGGGCACGTCTTTCTTCCTCTCCCTGCTTTGGTGGGGGTTCCTGCCCATCCACTATTGCAGCCTCATCCTCACTGCTTGTACGACTTGACCTGGAACATAAGCTCTGTGGTCCCAGTCCCACGAGATGCTGACTTCTGCTGGCAAAGGTGACTTAAAGGTGCCTCTCCCAGCCATTCACTGCCCTGCTGCTTGTGGGGAGTTACATCTGCCCCGAGTCACTCACCGATCAATTTGAGCAATAACCAGCTCACTTCCAGCTGAAGGAGCAGCAACTTACTGTGTTAGGGCAAAGGGGAGCGCTGGGGCATGGCAGCAGCAGGGTGTGATCCCTGAGCAGACTGCTGCTGGAGCAGAGCTGTGGCCTTCAGCCAGGAGTGACTGTGGGATTAACCTCTCAGATTAATATCTCTGATTTTCCCAGCACCTTCTGGGAAAGCAAGTGCTGCTGATATGACCCTGCACTGTTGCTGCTGAGAGGCAAAGCTGTGAAGTGGTATAGCCCTGAAAGGATGCACTGTCCCTGGAGTGGTTTAGCCCTGGGCTGGACTTGACGCCTTTTATTTCCCTTTCTGCTCCCCTTTTTTCAAAAGCAAGTGACAGTAAATATTGATTAATAATGTATTTTGCTTCCTGTGGGGGCTAGTGACCATGCACTCATAGGGGTATAGTTTCCCACCAAAGAAAATGCAGTGGAATGTGTAATCCCTGTGTGCTGTGTCCTAGTGCCTGGAGGGTGCAGGCTGTAGTCCAGAGGTAACTGAGCTCTGTGCCTATTCTGTGATCTCACCTGATTTTCTGCTCTCATGTCTGCTTGTAGCACTCGTCCTGGGCTTTGACTGGGGAAAGTACCTGCAGGAGCACGGCTACAAGGCAGCTCCTGTCAGCTGCTTCAAACATGTGAGTTGTACTTTGCTGTGCATGGCAGGGCACAAAGGGTGTGTCGTATGCATGGGCCCCCTTTGCTCCTGTGGCAGGTGGTGAGCAGAGGCCCAGCGGGGGGTTATGGAGACCCAGGTGATGCGAGGAAAGAAGTCGGGGTTTCTTGCAACTAAGAATGGGAGTCTCACAAAGGGACCAGGAGTTTGGGGGGAAGGAAGCAGAGGGGGACTTGATAGAAACAGTGCTGGTAGTGATGCTTAAGATTTTTAGCTTTTTATATTTTCCATATATTTGTAGCTTTGTAGTTTGCTAAAGCATGCCTGTAGCTTCTAGTATTTTTCCTATTTTTCTTCCCTGCATTTAGGAACAATAAGCTAACCTTATAAACACATTCCTAAATATTGTTTAGTCTTATTCCAAGACGAGAACCAACTACAAGGACATTGTGTTTTCCGACCAGAATCTGAACCAGATGTAACAAAAGTGGGGCAAAAGAAACCTCTGGACTGCTTCCAGTGGGTCAGGACCCCAGGAATTATTACCTAACCAACTAACCTTTTAACTGGACAGTATATGATAAGTACACTAATTGACTAACCTTATAAAAATTGTAGAATTACTATACCACGTGTGATTTTTGCTGTATTGTGTACCTGAAAGCTTTCAAGTAAAGGTTTGCTTTTATATTCCCTCTATCATTCTGTTTTCCAGGCATCGGTAGTGACAGCTCAGTGTTAACTGGGAACAGAATTAGTTCTGACTGAGGATGACAGTGGGAAGTTAACTTTGCAGTTTGTATGGCTGAGCACAGCCCAGGGTGATGTGCAGAGAGGAACTTAGTTTATGTGAGCCTGGCAGTACCTGCCCCTCCAGCATGTCTGATTCTAATAAAACTTGTTATATTCCTTTTGAGTTGTGGTCTAATAATACTGACAGCATTTCCTTTTTCTTGAGGATAGGTCAGGTAGACATGGTAGGTTTATTGATTGTTAGGTATTTTTATGCCATAGAGGAGTGACAGCAGCTACTTTGGGATAATAGGACAGCTGGCAGTGAAACAGTTAAGTGTTGCTATATGGTATTCTGCCTTTTGGGATCCTCAGTGAGCACCCCAGTGAGATGTTTGGGACAGTTCAACGGTATTTCAAGATTTTGGCAGATCTAGGAGGGGTAAGGCATGCAAGCCTGTGTCTAAAGTGAAAGTGTAGCTGCTAAGAAGTGTCTGTGAAAGCTAGAAAGGCCTGCTCTGATTGTCCACATCCCTCTCCCAGCATGGCTGCCTCAATCTTTCAGGTGCCGCTCTTCGATCAGTGGGATGATGTGGTGAAAGGTATGAAAGTGGAAGTGCTGAACAGTGATGCTGTGCTCCCCAGCCGTGTGTACTGGATTGCATCTGTCATCCAGATTGTAGGTATGTCTCCAAAGTAATCTCTGACAGCTGGGTACAGCTAAGCTCTGAAGGAAGCTTTAGAGAGCTGAGGATAGCTGGCCAAGCAAAACAGTAGCTCTTTAGAGCTCTAAAACTGCTGAGATCTTTTGGAACAGGAAATATCATGGTGCAGGAGTGAGAGGAAACCAGCATGTGGTTCCTCTTGTGGTTGCTGGGCAATTTGCTGGAATAGTTGCTGGAGAAGCTCTGGTAACCTGTGCAGAGCTCTGAAGGCCATGCTGTAGGTGCTAAGCCTGTGGTGCTGAATTCTTGGCCTCTAATGCCTTTGGTTGTCTGCTCTGTCCTGGCAGGATACAGGGCCCTTCTGCGATATGAGGGCTTTGAGAACGATGCTGGTCATGACTTCTGGTGCAATTTGGGCACAGTGGATATTCACCCCATTGGCTGGTGTGCCATCAACAGCAAAATCCTGGTACCACCACAAAGTGAGTGTGGGGCAAGAGGGGTCAGCACATACCTGGGTGTGGGGAAGCTTTGGTTTATGCCTAGCACAGGGGGACAGGTGCTCCCACTGCATGTAGGACTACAGCTCCATTTGTGCTTTGAGTTACAAGCAGCAGTTTGAGTTTGGGAAGCTGGAGACTGCTTGGATTTCTCCCTCTGCATCTCCTTGCATCTCCCTGTCACTGACCTGGGGATGCTGCATGCGGAGCTGATGTCAGACCTGTGGGGGCTAATGCAGGTGGCTTTTCCTCCTTCTATCCCACGTGGTGGCTGGACTTGAACTTTGGGGGAACCTTTTGGTCCTATATCCTCTGTGGCATCTCTGGTAAGTGCAGTGGTTCCAGTCTCTGCACAGCTAGCAGTTCAGAGAGGGATGCCAGTTTAGTGGAATTTTGGCAAGCTGAGATTTGCTTGGTATGGCTCATGTGGTTTTGCTCTATTACCACTTCCTTATCTAGATCAGTGGAGTTGAATGTCTGCTTGGCCCAGTTCATTCTGTAATGGTGATCCCGTCAGCCAGATGTGGGGGCAAACTGGCAAAACAGAGTACAGAATCTGAGTGTGAAGAAGGCCTTTTAGTGCTAATGGGCTGTCAGAGAGATGAAAGGTGTGGTGCTGTAATTCTTTTGGTCATAAAGATGGACTTTTTCCCTGCCCATATATAGCTATCCATGCCAAGTACACTGACTGGAGAAGTTACCTCATGAAAAAACTAGTGGGAGCCAGGACCATCCCAGTGGATTTCCACATGAAGGTAAACGTGGGAGGCTGTCATTTTGCATGGGGTAAATGAAGCTGAAGTCAAGACGTGCTCAACATGTCTCTTCTGGTTCTGGTCTGTGCAACTTTTGTGTGCCTTGAAACCTGGGCAGAGCAGGGGCAGTGAGTGCTTCCACATGCTCCTAAGATACCTGTCATGATGCTGTGGGTAATGGCACAGCCTCCATGCCCTCTCAGCACAACAGTTTCTCCTTTAGGTCACAGGCAGGCTTTAAAAGCTGTTGTCGCATAGTCTGCTGGGAAGTACTGGGGATGAGGTTTGGCATTTTGCTGAAGGGAGAGAGCAGTGCAGCTCCAACCTGGCCTTTGGCTGCTGTGTTTCAGTGACAGAGAATGGCTCCGAGAGTCAAAAAAACTTTGTCTTCAGTGTTGGTAACAAAGCAGCCTGCAGGGAGTGAGAAGGGCACAGACTTCCTCGAAGTACCATGACCTTGGCATCTTTATAGCTCTCATGATTGTTTTTGTGTAGCCTGCACTGACATTAGACCTTGTTAGAGAGAAGAGGGTCTTCTGTGGCTAGGAGCTTTGGAAATGGCAGATAAGAAAGTCCCAGAGACAGCAGGCAGGAAGGCAGGTGATAAATTTTTCTGTGTGCGAGGTAAGTGGTGACACTGAGCTGGAGATCTGGATGTAGTTAGTGTTTCCCATGTTACTTCTCAGAAAGTTTAGAGGGTGTTTGTAGCTGCTTGTTCCTGGGCCACAGCTTGTAGCTGGAAGGGAAGTGGTGGAGGGAAACAGACATTGCTTGTGTCTTTCTCCCCTCAGCATCTCCCACCTAATAAACAGGAGGTGGAAGGGGAAGACCTTAGCTTAAAAGTTCTTCTGGATTTAGGCATAGGCTGGTTTGAGTGTCTATTTTGTGTTTCCTAGCTGCTGCACAGCATGTTGGGATCACAGTTCCAAAATGTCATATGTCCTCTAAGCACCATTGGGCATTTGTGGATGAGTAGGACAAGGCTGTATGAGCAAGCTCTCAAAAAAAGTCAGAAAACAGCCAGTGACTCTTTTCACGTGCCTGTGCCTTTGGGTCAGTCTGCAGAGTAACTGGCTTTGGATGTGGAGTTGGCAGATAGATCATCGTGTAGTTCAACCTCTGGTCAGAATGAAAAGGTGAAAATAAGAACCTGACCTCTTTTGAAGTCAACTGAAAATCCTGTTGCCCTTTGGGAAGCTACACCTCTAACTAATTGCAGCCTTGAAACCCTTGAGATCTCTTTCATGCCTGAAAAAGGCACACAATTCCTCACTCAGTTTCTGGTGAACAGAAGTTCACACTGGGAACATTCACACAAGGTGGTGGCTGGGCATGGCTGCTGGTCTGGGGTGGGGCAGCTCTTATGAGGCCACATGACAAGGGAGACTCAGGGAGTGTGTGCCCAATCACACTGTCATGTCTGGGGCTGCCAGCTACCTGTCCACCCAATGAACCCACTCCCATGCATCCCTTCCTAGTCAGCTTTGGGCAGTGCCAGGGTGCATGTCTGTGGGGAAAGCTGTTCTCTGAAGTGTTTGGAGCACTGTGGTTGATCTCACCTCCTCTGTCGGTTGTTGCCAGATGGTGGAGAGCATGAAGTACCCGTTCCGGCAGGGCATGCGCGTTGAGGTGGTGGATAAGAACCATGTGTCCCAGACACGTATGGCAGTGGTGGATACAGTGATTGGGGGCAGACTGAGACTCCTCTATGAGGACGGTGACAGTGATGATTTCTGGTGCCACATGTGGAGTCCCCTCATCCATCCTGTGGGCTGGTCACGGAGAGTGGGCCATGACATAAAGAAGACAGGTAAGGATCAGGCCACTGCAACCATCTTCTGATTTGCTGGGAACTGCCTGCACCCTGTTGTTGACACCAGTCTCGACGTGCTGGGAGTGAGGCAGTTGCCTCAAGACCTGACAGATTAAGTCTGCTTAGTTTTGTGTCTTCTGGGTTTTTATCTGGGTAGATAAAAGCCCCATGATCACAGGTCAGGACAACGGACTGTAGGGTTTCTTACCTGAAGCAGGCAGTCTGTCCCCTTAGTGTGAGAATGCAGACTTTGCAGCATGACAGATGTTTATAGTCTTTTTGAGGAAATTCATGCTGGCTTCTGTAACACTGGATCCCATCAGGTTGTGTTTTTCTGGACTTTACCAAGAGGAATTGTTGATCGGCTTAGGCTGGCAGAAAAAAGCAAGACTTGAGCTCTGCCGATCCTTTAGGTTGTGTCTCCATTCTTTGTTGCCTTTCCCTGGTGATTACAGCTGCATGTAGAGGTGTTACCAGTAGTGCTCAGGAAGCTGAGCCATCTGCTTTGAGCAAGCCCTTCATCACAGCCCATTTTATAAGTGTAGAAGGACTGGCCTGTTCTTTTTATTAAGTGGCCTCATATTGAGGGGATTTATAGCACCTAAGCTATCAAAGGAAAACTAATAACCAGTCTGTTTTCTTACTGCAGTTGCTTCAGGTTTTTTACCTCTCTTTCTTCCATTTCTCACAGAAGAAAAACGTAATGACATGGCAAACCATCCCACCTTCCGGAAGATTTACTGTGATGCTGTCCCCTATCTGTTTAAGAAGGTAGGACAAGTCTGCCTTTCTGTGGGGGTCACAAAAAAGGAAGTGGTGATAGCATTTCCTTCCTTGGGTACACATTCTGCCGTGTGGGTTGTTGAGGGTGGCTCACTAGTCTTTCTTATAGCTAAGGGTGTCAAGGCTCTGGTTAAGCAGGAGCAGGTCCAACTAGAAAGCTGAAAGAATTAAAGGAGAGTGACAGATTGAGGGACTCAGTTGAAGGGCAAGCAAGGGAGCTTTGAGTTGGAGAGGGAAGAGGATTGCATGGGAGAGACCAGTTCCAACAAGGAACTGGATCATGCTGGTAAGGGCTGAGATGAGAAAGAGGTTTGTTTTGTTGTGGAGCCGCAGCTGGGCTTGGCTCTCTGACTGACCAGAGCTGTGGCAAGAGGTTGCTGACACAAACAGTGTTGGTTTGGATGCCTCTTTGTATTTCTTGTAATATTTTTGCTTTCCCCTCCCAACTTGAGTTGAGCCAAGTGGAGAAGTTCTAATCCTATTTGCACTTGCTGTGCTCGGTGTCAGGATGGGACTGTCCCATACCCCTGGCAGCACATGATATACCAGAGTCTCCCTTAGGTACGAGCTGTCTATTCTGAAGGTGGATGGTTTGAGCGAGGCATGAAACTGGAAGCCATTGACCCCCTGAATCTGGGCAACATCTGTGTGGCCACTGTTTGCAAGGTAAGTTCAGTGGGCCTAAGGGGGTCTGCTGTGTTTGCTTGAGATAATGCAGCTTCTCCTCAGGTCTTTTAAAATGAATAAGACTTGGTGGGATTTTGTGTGAGGGAGAGGAGAGGAGAGGGCTGTCAAGAGAGGTGGACAGCTGTTGTGTGGAGGGAACTTGGGGGTTACCTCAGAGGTCTAACAAGCTGTCATCCATGTGTACCTAAATGGACAGCATGAAGGTGAGCATGCTTGGTCTGCAAGCTAGTGTCCAGCGTGTGTGTGACTGGCAGCCACCCTTTTTCCACCTTTGGGCGTGCAGTAGGGAAGATTTGTTCTCCAGTTCTGAGAGTGCATAGAGAGGCCTCTGTGGAAAGAAGGGGACCTCCATGTGGGCAATGGCATGAGGAAGATGAGGATGGACGTGTCTCCTTCAGTCTCCTTTGATGAGGTGGTAGTAAGTTCTACTCTTGTGCTGGTCTTGAGAAGTAAATTGCTTGCCCAGGCTTCCTCAGTGAAGTGTGTTGAATATTGAAAGTATAGCGTCAATCTGGGCTTTTCCTGCTTCCTCAAGAAGCTGTTTGCCCTTGCAGAGCCCAAGCTGAGGACTTTGACACCTGGAGTTTGGCAGTGGGATGCTAGGAGAGCTGTTTGTGTCTGTAAAATGTTCCCTTCAGTCTTTGTTTGGAAATGGAAGAATTTGGGACAAGCATGCCTATCACCTTTGGTAGGCACCAATTACCATTGAGTGACAGGATGGGACAACTCTTGTTGCTGTACGAAGTAGCAAATCCAAGGGTGGTGCTCCTTCCCTTCTACCCAGTAACAAATTCATGATCTGGCTTGTGTAAAGGGTTTTTGGGCTGCCAATAAAGTGCTTCTAGGGGAGAACAGAGCTCCTGACCATTTAAGGCTTTTCACATAGTCCTTTCACAAGGCTCTTAGTGTTGGTCCCAGTCCTGCAGAAATTGCTGCTTTGGGGATTAGCTTGTGTTGACCAACATACTAGGAGAAGTTCGGGGCATATAATACTGCATTTTACTATCTAGTGGCAATTGTGATCCTTCTGTGGGGACTCTTGAGAGAATCTTTTGCAAGGAGGAGAGGTTTTAGAGCAAGCAAAGCTCTACACTCATGCCTTCACTCCCATCTCAGGTTCTCTTGGATGGGTATCTCATGATCAGCATTGATGGAGCCACGTCTGATGATGGCTCTGACTGGTTCTGCTATCACGCCTCCTCACACGCCATCTTCCCCGCCAACTTCTGTAAGAGGAACAACATCGAACTGACCCCTCCAAAAGGTGAGATTTGGACTCTGCCCTGTGGTACAAACCTGCATGCAGAGTTTGATGGGCGGCCCTTTTCTGAGAGGGGTCGTGTTCAGATGAATCAAAAGAAGGTCCCAGTCCACTTGTTTTTCAGGGAGACAGGGCTAGTTCAGAGGCAGGCTCTTTGAGCTCTGCCCATATACCAAGTCTTGGTTAGCTCCTGGCAGATCAGTGGGACAGGTGTATGATCCCCAAACTGAACAGAATAAAAGGTTTTAAAGGACAAGGAGGGTGGGAAGGGATAAGTAGAGCCATTGCTGCTGGAGTCAGTACTTAAGTGTCCAGAGTCATCTCTATTCCTTTCTCTGTGAATAGATCTGACATGAGTATTTCTTCAAACTCTTAAGAGACCATCACCCTAGCAGTTTTTACTGCCTCATCTAGCCATACCCAAAAAGGCCTGCTCTGAATTTCTGTGTTGCAGCATTTTTGTGCAGTGCTGTTCCATCTTCCTTTGATGTTCCTGCTGCTGGGAGGAAGATTGGTCTTAGAGGCGTTTTGAACATACTACTTCCTACTTGCTGCTGCTCCTCCTCTTTCTCTGTGGTCTGGGTCTATGGCTGACACAGATGTTCAGAGCTGCAGCTTGCACTTTTCTGTATTTGCCAGCTGGAGAGGGGTGCTGGACTCCCATGGAATCCATGCACTAGGTTCATGTCCAAGATCAGGCTGTATGTGCTGGTTCATGAACCTGCTTTGCAACCAGTTGCTATGCCTCCTTCCTGCCTGCTCTGCCTTTTGCCCCAGCTGGTCTACCCAGTGACTACCTTTTTACTTTTTAATGTTTCTTCCTGCTGCAGGGCATGATGCAAAGACCTTCAGCTGGGAACGTTACCTGGAAGAGACCAAATCAAGACCTGCTCCGTCACGGCTCTTCAACACAGTGAGTGCTGCCAGGAAGAAAGGATGTGTGGGGATGCTTGAAGTAAGCGAGGAGGAGTGCAAGAGCTCTGTCTGTCGTGGGATCACTGAGGTGGAAGTGACTTCTTGTCCAACACCCCTGCTACAGCAGGGTCACCTGTAGCAGGTTGCTCAGGACCATGCCCAGATGACTTCTGGATGGATGGAGACTCCACAACCATGTGGGCAACCTGTGCCAGTGCTCATTGGGACTCACAGTAGACCGTGTCTCCTGATGTTCACAGGGAAACTCCTGTGTTTCAGTTTGTGCCCATTAACTCTGGTCCAGGCACTGGGCACCACTGAGAGGAATCTGGCTCCATCTTTGCACCCTCATTTCAGGCATTTATACACATAAATAAGGTACCCCTGAGCCTTCTCTTCTCCAGGACGAACAGTCACAACTCTCTCAGCCTTTCCTCATACAATACTCCAGTTCCCTCATTATCTTCCTGGCCCTTTGCTGGACTCTCTCCAGTATGTCCATGTCTCTCTTGTACCAGGGAACAATTCAGGTGGGGTCTTGTCAGTGCCAAGCAGAGGGGAAGGATCACTTCCACTAATCTGCTGAGAACAGGTTACCATTAGCCTCCTTTGTCCCAGGGGCACATCCCTGGCCCATGTTGAACTTCGTGTCCACTGAGATTCCCAGACCCTTTTCTGCCAAACTGCTTTCCAGTCAGTCTGCCCCTAGCTTGTGCTGGTGCCTGGGGTTCTTCCTCTGCAGGTGGGATTCTACCATTTCTCCAGCTTGTCAAGGTGCCTGTGGATGGCAGCACAACCATCTAGTATATTCTGTCTCTCCTCCCAGTTTTCTGCCACAAGCAAGCTTGCTTGGTTTGACATGACACTCTGACATGTCATCCGGATAAGTAATGAAGATGTTGGATAGGATTGGATCCAGTATTGACCCCTGGGGTACACTGCTAATTACTAGCCTCCAACTAGACTTCATGCCACTAATAACCATCCTCTGGCCCTAGTCACTCAGCCAGTTTTCAATCTATCTTGCTGTCTCCTGTATAGTTCAGGCACACAGCATATATAGTTCAATCATCTTCTCTGTGAGGTTCTGATGGCAGACAGTGTCAAAAGCCTTCCTGAAGTCAGGATAGACAATATGCAGTGTCTCTACTGGGCTGCAGTTTGCTGACAGTTGGCACTTTAAGGAGAGCTCAAGGCCTAGGAGTATGTACTCTCCAAGTAGAGACAGCAGTGTCCTGCCTTTGTGGGTGTTAAGATATCTTGGTCCCTCTGAGTGTGACCTGTGATTCTGTAGTGTTTCTGTAAGCTCCAGTCTCCTGGTGGGCTCCTCATTGCTCATTGCTTGTGGATGTGTGGCTGGCATGCAAAACTGGTGCAGCACCTGGGCCTATGCTGGTCTTTCTGATACACCAGGGGTATGTCAGGTAATTGTTTGACTGTGTGTTTCTGAACTGCTGCTTGCTGCTCCCCCCAGGTCAGAATCTTGCTTCTAAAGGTTGGGCTGAGATTGACTAAGAAAACAGCTGGCCTTGGATGTGTTTTTGGATCTGTGGGCTTGTTGTCTGTCTGCTTGCTTTAGGCTGGAGGCTAGCCTGTGCAAGGGTGCTGTTGGCCAGGTATGGGTTTGGACTGAGTGCAATGGCCTTGGCTTTTCGTTTTTTCACGTTTTCATTTTTTATGCTCCCAGGACTGTCCAAACCATGGCTTCAAGGCAGGCATGAAGGTGGAGGCAGTGGACCTGATGGAGCCCCGACTCATCTGTGTGGCCACAGTGAAGCGTGTTGTCCAACGTCTCCTTAGCATCCATTTTGATGGCTGGGACAACGAGTACGACCAGTGGGTGGACTGCGAGTCTCCAGACATTTATCCTGTGGGGTGGTGCGAGCTGACAGGCTACCAGCTTCAACCACCAGTGGTTCCAGGTTAGTGAAGATTTTACTGTGGTTTATAATGCTAGAAATAAAGATTTCCTTCTTCCTGCTCTCAGTGGCTCCTTTGGTTTTTGGGCCTTGTAGGGAGAAGCAAATGGCCTCCTTGATTTGCACTGGCTACCATAAACCTTCCTCTGTTGCCACATTCTAGGAGCTGGCAGAGGGAGGAGTCTGATGGGGAGAAAACAGCCTGAGTTTTGAGGTTGGCTCTGTTTTCCCTGTTCCCCCACGCCAACAGAGAATTAATTGCTCCTGCAAAGTTGGGTAGAGTTCCAGGTGGTCCTATCCCTGCACAGCTCCCTTTTATTAAGCATATCTATACCCTTAGCCAGGTAGCAGTGGGAACTCAGCCCATGCTCCCTTTTCTCATCAATTCTGTGACTCTGTCTGTGAAAGGTAAGAGCATCCTCTCGAGAGTTCGTTCCTTCCCTTGTCACAGGGAGGCCACTGCCTCACCTTTGCAGATGTTTTCCTTCTTGTCCCAAACTATGAATCGTGTTTCTTTACTGCCCCTGCCAAGTCTGTACTGGCCTCTCTCCCCTGTGCTGCCCCAGCCTGCCACCCTGGGCCCTCACCTGGAAGCACAGACAGCAACTGCACTAGAGCCTTGCTTTCCCCTCAGCTGGTTGTCTTGGGAAGAGGGCTTTGGCTTGGGGGGACGGGTATATCTGTTTCTCGCTTATGTCACTTCATCCCAGTTACCTACTGGTTATGGGACTTGGCTTTCGTTTCCCTCTCGTCTCCATGACAGAGCGCACAACTCCAGCGAAGGCCAAGGAGGTGCCCAAGAAGAAGAAGAAACCCTATGGAAAGAAGAGTGAGTGATGTTTGATTAGTGCCCTCCCGCTCGCTCGCAGGCTGGGCCCAGTTAGAGGAACCCTGTCCATGTCCCATCAGAGCAGGAGAGAGAGGCCTTGTCTTGCTGTGGATGCGCCCTCACTCGGCTGTGGGTTTGCCAACACAGCTTCATCCTTCTTACCTGCCCTGTTACCTAAAGAGCAGAGAGCTGTGTGTGGGAAGGATCTGTTTTGCAGTCTGTTTTCTTTTGGCCGAGGTATACATGGCACTTGCTTCCAGGTGTGAGGTTGTGCTGCCTTCCCTACTGTATCCATGATTGGAGGGAGATGTTTGCTGCAGGGTAGCTGGAGAGCAACCCTGCTTTGTGCTGAGGGAAAGAAGGCCTTAAGATGGCTGAAGAGGCCAGTAGAAGCCATTTTATTGTTTCATCTTGTCATTGTTGTGGTCATTGTTGCAGTAGCTGTGGCAAATCATGTAGACAGACAAGAAATGCCTTCCTGGGGGGGTGGAGGGGAAAGGACATCTAAAGAATATAAAGATTTTCAACCTAAATAAAAAAGTCAGCTAAAACCAGAACATTACGGTTACAATGTCTGCGCCTTACAGTAAATATGCTCATTGCCTAGGACTAGACCCAGACAGGTAAGCAAAGCTGACTCCACACTGATTCCAAGAGGACCTGCTCCTTGGAAGTTAAGCACACGCTGAAGCGCCTTGCCTTTAATGAAGGAGAACATGAAAGAGCATATTTTGAGATGATGACTATAGAATTTTTCTCCAGTAGGCCATTTCTGTTGCATAACCAGTTGGCAGCTAATGACCATGTAGCTTTCTGTTCAGTTGTGCTGGTCCCTGGTCTGTGGTTTCTCAGAGGAGCAGGGTTGCTGATTTTCCAGAGGCAAAGAAACACACTTTTGCTCATACTCTGTTATCTCTTTGTTAAGGAAAAAAGTTACCTGCCAAAGCCCGCAGCGTCAAGCAGACTGTCAAGAAGCCTTCTGCCACGAATGTAAAACGAGAAGCAAAAGCTGCCAGCCAGGCTTTGCCAGAGCCAGCACCTGATGAGAGTAAGGGAATGAGTTACTCTACCCTACAGCCACATTCACATCTCCCCATACACCCTCTTGGCCACTAAGTCATGGGCCCCCCAAGGCAGGAAAAGGCAGCAGCATGTCAAATGTCCTTCTGTACTCCTCCAGAGATACTCCAGAGAGTAGAAGAAAGCATTTGCTTGCTTTCCCTGGAAAAGTTTTCCTCCCAAGAAGGTTTAGTGGGACCGGTACTGCTCAATATCTCAATGCTGCTACTGCCTGCTGAGGGCCTGGCTGCCCTGCTGAGCAGTCTGGTTGTGTGCGGTCAGGGAGGAGAGACAAAGTGGGTATGTCAGAGGTGGCTGTCACATCCCAATCCCCAAAAGGGCTGTTGCAGCATGTGAACACAGCCCCTCATGCTGCAGTGACCAGAAGAGCCTAGTGGGTAGGGAGGAGGAGGGTGGGTGACGTGCCTTGTGCACATGGGGATGGAGAGTCATGAACTCCTGTTCCCTTAAGTTCCTCTGTGTGAGCCCAGGCAGATTGAAAATGGACCACACCAGCTTTTCCTCCCATAGGAGTTGTTCTTGGGAGCCAGCAGCTGAATGCTGCTAGGATTTTGTCCCATCCTAATTGCTGCTGTGACCGTGGATAGATTTGCTGGCCTGACAGGGGGCTGCCTGTGGTGAGGGACCCTCAGGAAATAGGCTGGCCGCAGGACCTGGGGCATTTTGAGTACCTGCATGAACAGAGCTGGTTTGGAGGTGCTGCAGGTAGCGAGAGTCAACATGGGTTGATTTTATTTACTTATTTTTCCCTCTCTCTGTCTATCTCTTACTAGTCATTGCTGTGCGGGTGAAAGAAGAAACCATTGACCCTTCAGATGTGGAATTTGGAGAAACAGAGCTTCCTGTTCCCATCAGCAGCATAAAGCAGGAGGACACAGACTGATCTGGAGCATCCCACAGCAGCTTCACCTTGTGGGTCTTTAGGGAAGGTCCTGGCAAAGGAAAGCAGAGGACCAAAAGGGCCTTCCTTTTTTAAAGCAGACCACCCTGCAGGATCACAACTCTGCTTTCCTGGTGTGCAAGAAAATTTTCCCCAGACTGGTAATGTTAAGCCCTGGGAAACAGCAGAAATGCTGAGGAGCATTACCAGGGTTGCTACTGCGGTTGTGCATGCCTGATTTTGAAGGCACCTTTTGGAGCAGGAGCTCAAAACAGGGAAAGAGGCTGCCAGAGCACAAAAGGGCAGTTTGGGTTCTTGGCTGTGGCTGGAGGTGATAAGCTGCTGTCCAACATGATGAGTGCAGGACGTGTCACGAAAGGAGCTGCTCCCGTAGGACTTTGGTGCTGTGCTCTCCGGTCTAAGCGCTGCAAGCCCAAAAAAGTCAGGACAGGAAGAGTGGAAAGAGGTGAAAAAAACAAAAAAGAAATGATGATGCCTCCTGAAGAAGTGAGACTTTTTTTCATAGAATCATAGAATGATTTGTGTTAGAAGAGGAACTTGAAGATCATCTAGTTTCAATACCTCTGCTTGTGGTCAGGGACACCTTCCACTAGACCAAGTTGACCAGAACCCCATCCAACCTGGTCTTGAACACTTCCAGCAATGAGGCATCCACAACTTCCCTGGGCATCCTGTTCCAGTGCCTCACCACCCTCACAGTAAAGAATTTTTTCCTAATACATAATCTACAACTACTGTCTTTCAGTTTGAACCCATTTCCCCTTGTGCTGTCATTACATGCTCTTGTAAATAGTCTTGTCCAATCTTGCCTGTATGTTAGCAGGAGGTTGCAGTTAGGTTACCTTGAAGCCTTCTCTTTTCCAAGCTGAACAATCCCAATTCTCTCAGCCTTTCCTTGTAAGGAGAGGTGCTCCATCCCTTTAATCATTTTGTTGGCCTCCTCTGGACTTGCTCCAACAGGTTCATGTCCTTTTTGTGCAGAGGACCCCAGAGCTGGATGCAGCACTGCAGGTGGGGTCTCACCAGAGCAGAAGAGGAGAAGCCCCTCCCTCACCCTGCTGTCCAGCTGCTTTGGATGCAGCCCAGGATACAACTGGCTTTCTAGGTGTGGGTGCACATTGCTGGGTCACGTCCAGCCTCTCATCCACTGTACCCCCAAGTCCTTGGCAGGGCTGCTCTTGATCCCTTCACCCCCCAGCTTGTGTTGATAACGGGGGTTGCCCCAACCCAGGTGCAGCACCTTGCACTTGGTCTTGTTAAACCTCTTGAGATTTCCATGTGCCCACTTTTGAGCCTGTCCAGATCCCTATGGATGGTATCCCATCCTTCAGGTGAGTCAAGAGCACCACTCAGCTTGGTGTTATCTGCAAGCTTGCGCAGGGTGCACTTGATCCTTTTGTCTGTGTCATTAATGAAGATGTTAAATAACGCTGGTCCCAATACAGACCCCTGAGGGGACACCACTGGTTGCTAATACCCATTGGGACTCTGAGCTCCTGACCACTACTCTCTGAAGGCAACCATCCAACCAATTCCTAATCCACCAAACAGTCCACCCATGGAATCCATCACTCCAGTTTGGAGGGAATAGTTGTGGGGGGCTGTGTCAAAAGCTTTACAGAAGTCCACCTGGCTCAAGAAGCTATTCTCCATACATTGCAGGAGTCTCCTGGATTGCCCACAGCTTGCCTTGGTACTTTCCCAGTAGATGTCAAGGTGGCTGAAGTCCCCCAGCAGGACTGGAGCCTGTGAGCACGCTGCCTCCTGTAACTGGAGCAAGAAGGCTTCATCAATAGGCTTCCCTTGGTCNCATCAATGGGCTCCCCTTGGTCTGGCAGCTGTAGCAGACCCCAGCCACAAGGTTCCTTTTGTTGCCTCAGTGTCTCATTTTTACCCACAGGCTTTTGGCCTGCTCATGGCTGTTCTTCAGAGACAGCTCTTCACACTCAGTGCACCTCTTGATGTAGAGGACAACCCTTCCACCTCTGCCCCCTCTCCTGTCTCTTCTGAACAGCTCATAGCCATCAATAGTCACACTCCAGTCACACAGTTTGCCCCACCAAGTTTCAATAATGGCAACAGGATCATAACTTTCCAGCAGCATGGTGACTTCCACCTCGTGTTTGTTGCCCATGCTGCATGCTTTGGTGTAAAGGCACCTGGACCAGGCTGTCAGCTGCATCACCTTCCTAGAGAAACACCCCTTAATTCCTTTGAGATATTTCTCTGCTGTATCCCTGTTGGCTTCTGTAACCTCAGGAGTCCCTCGCTCACCTCTGTAAGACTGCAAGTGTGCTCCCCTGTGTCTGGTACCTCTTTGAGTCACCTGCAGAGGGATCTCGCTAGCACCCTGTCCCTCTAATCTTTTCATACCATCCCACAGCTTGGCAGGAATGAACCTGATATTGTCCCCCTCACATCTGGTTTAATCAAGCAACTGGATTACCTGAGAAGGAGCACAACCATAAACACCTTCAGTGATAGCTCTTTGATGCTCAACTTGAGGGACAGTCAAGGAACACCTTTCACTGCACTGTTTGGTATAATCTACTCCCCAGAGGAAGCCATGGGACTTTGGACCTCACCTGCACCAAGTTCTTTAGTTTAAAGCCCATCTCACCAAATCTGGCAGGCTGCTGCCAACAGTTCTCTTACCCTTTATAGACAGGTGGATCCCATCTCTCCCTAACATATTACAATCATTAAAGCACACACCATTGGCACAAAAGCCAAAATCTCCATGGCACCAGCCTCAAAAACAGATGTTCATCTGCAATGTGTTTGCTTGCTTCTGTCATTTCTTGCTTTTGAACCCAGAACTGCAGAGGATTTGGAGCATGGTTTGCATTTTCAATTTTTTTAACAATTGTACTGTAAATTTGATCTACAATCTGTACTCTAAAACCCTGTGACAAACTTCAGGAAGAGGCCAAAGGCTTGTGTATTGCTTTCCAGGCCACCAAAATCCAGAGCTAGTCAAAACGTATCTTTATCTGTAAATTTATCTTTTGAAGCCTTTTCAATTTAAGCAAACTTCTGGGGCCTGGGGTCCCAGCCTCTGCAGTCATGGGGAATAGGTTGAGCACATTGCTTACCATGGGAGCACTTATGGATCACTGACTCCATTTCACCAATTGGATCACTGATCGAATTCTGCAGGAAATAAAAAGGTTTCCATCTGCTTATGTTTTAATTCTGAGGAACTGCTGGGAATTAAGGTAACATTTTCGCTAATATTTTTTAAGCTTTCTAGTATAAGATTTGCGCCAGTGCAGGACCTTACTGGTTGGTGCTGGTTGCAGTCCCATTCAGGGTTCTTCTATGATTTTGGAAGCTGTGAAAGTGCTCTCAAAACCAAAACCAAACTAGTGGATAGCAGCTTTTCCACACGGCTGGAGGAAGCCTTGGAAAGAAGCAGCAAGTATTTAGTTTCACTGTTTGTATCACCAAAGCATGCTGCAGACTCTACAGAACATGCCTCTGTGTCCTGCAAAACCAAACGCCACATCTTTGGCAAATCAGCATTGTTTTCGTGGCACCAGGCTCTCCTTTGTGCTTTGGGAATATCCATATCTCCATGGTGGGGACAAGTCTAGAAAAACTGCTCTAGCCAGACTGTAGGTATGGCCCTGTTGTGTCCAGCACATGTCCTAAACACCTTAGAAACCCTAAGCTCTGCTCTTACTGAAGCCTCTGGCTGGAGATTTTCTCGACCTCTTTTTCTTGCTGGGCTTGCTTGCAGCCTTAGTCTTGTTAGGATTGGTTTCCCCAGCCTCGCCTCGGTCCCAGCCAGGACAAGTTAGGAAAGTGGTGGAAAGCTTGACCTTCAGCCCCCGGGCTTCTGCAGGGGACCCACAGGTGGCCCCTACACGGAGGTTGAGTTTGTTGATCCACCTGGAAGCGTGGCAGAAGATCAGGGAAAGGAATGAGATAGAGCAAAAGGAAAGGCAAAAGTCTGTGCCCATAAGTAGATGATCACTTCAAAGTAAGGCCAGGCCACCTGGGTGACCTCTGAATATTTTCTCACCCCAGCTTGTGTCTGCTTTCCCTACACCCAGAAAGCCCAGGCAACTTCCATCCTTGCACACAGGTGTGTGCTACATCTTGCCACCACAAGAAAAGACCAAAAATGGCCAGTGTGCTATGAGCTTGTGCCTTCAGCATGGGAGGTCCAGCTGCTCCCCAGGCAGATCCCTGAGGCTGCTCCCCCTCGTGGCACTCACCTGCGCAGCGGAAGGAGCTGGCAGTCGCAGTGGAAAGGCACATCCTGCAGGTTGAGGATCTCCAGCCCCGTGAAGTTGCTCATGTCGGGTATGTTGCTCATTTTGTTGCTCTCCAAGTAGAGGCTTCTGATCTTGGGACCGAGGCCAGTGAAGGCATGAGGGGAAATCTGCAATGGAAGGAGGCTAAGTCAGGGGCATGCTGATGGAGGCAGGGCAGCAAATCTCTGCCCCTGTACTTCTGATCATCTGTCTTGGGGGGGCCTGAGAACCTGTCCTGAACCTGGTGGCCCCACAAAAGAGGTGCTTTAAAGAGGGGGGACTGTTAATTAATTTGAGCAGTTTCAGTCACATTTTGGAACTCATTAGGCTCCTGTTCAGTCTTAGACAGAGGGTCACATGCAGGAGGCCTCAGAGTGATCCCTGGGTGCTGGTAAGATACACAGTTCTTATGAGGGTGCTCCTAATACCACTTTCTTGAGAGGATGGAGATATTCAGGGTAATAGCAGTGAAGAGTCCTGCAGGATAGCCTTTAATAAGAGAAGGAGGAATCTGGCCAGGGCTGGGGGAAGGAGGTGATTTAGGGAATGGTCTGGACCCCACAGAAATTGGATGTTTAAGGACTGGAGGGAGTAAACTTCTCTCAGGGGAGCCAGGAGCAAGGCTGAAGCAAAGGCAATGCTACAGCTGAGCCTGAAGATATCTGGCTTCCCAGCCAGGCTATGGAGCATCTCCTGAGGGCTTGGGAATTCAGGGACGTCTGGATGCCCCTACAGGAGCCACCAGCCTTGGGCAGTAGAACCTGTGATGTGCCCTGTGGTGCCACTGCCCCCTGGGAGTCCCCTAACACACTCACCTGCTCCAGGCCCATATTGTCCAGGTAGAGGTGCTGCAGACTGGAGGCCACCGGCAGGAAGACACTCTCCCCCATGTGCTTGATGGGGTTTCGGGACAGCTTCAGCTCACTCAGGGCAGGCAGGCCCCGGAGGGCTGCTGTGGGCACCTCTGACAGGTGGTTTCCCTCCAGCTGCAGCTTTTCCAGCATCTTGGTAGGAGCCAGGGCAGCAGGGGCAATGTGCCTGATGGCATTCCCACCTAGGTAGAGCCAGCGGAGCCCCTTGGCCCCGGCCAGGTCGCCCTCCACCAGCTCCCTGATGGCGTTGTGCTGCAGATGAAGGGAGATGAGGTTGGGCAGGAGCCGGAAGGCGCCTGCAGGCACACGGGTGAAGGCGTTGTGGTCCAGGTCGAGGTAGGCCAGCTGCGGGGCCCCCTCAAAGGCAGCAGCCGCCAGGGTGGAGAGGTGGTTGTCGGTGAGGTACAGGTAGACCAGGCTCTCCAGCCCCCGGAGCGCCCCAGGGTGCAGCACCTTGACGCTGCAGCTCTGCAGGTGGAGCGACACCAGCTCCTTCAGGCCAGGGAAGGCATCTGGGGGCACTGTCCTGAAGGGGTTTTGGCGCAGGTCAAGAAGGCGCGTGTCCCCAGGGAAGTCCCGAGGGATCTCTCGCAGGTCCCTGTTCTCGCAGGACCCATGATGGAAATCGGGGGAGCAGACACAGCCCCGGGGGCACTGCCTGCTGCCAGCTGCCCTTGGCTGCTCTGGCGGTGTGGTGGCGCTAGGGGGTGGCCGGAGGCGACCGCATCTCATCTCAGGGGGCTTCAGGGAGTCAAGGGACCGGCCACGGAGGGCAGGGGGTGCAGCACAGGCACCCTCGGCCTGCACCCGCGCCCTTGCCAGCCACTTGTGGAAGGGGCGCAGGAGGCAGGAGCAGAGCAGAGGGTTCCCATCCAGGCTGACCCTCGCCAGCCCCCCCGCCCCAGCCAGGGGTGGCAGCCCCTGCAGCTGGTTTTCGCGGAGGTCCAGCACGCGAAGCTGGGGACTGCGGGCAAAGGCATCGGGTGCCACATCCTGGAGGGAGGCATGGTCCAGGAAGAGGTGCCTCAGCGAGGCCATGGCCAGGGCTTCCTCGGCCACATAGGTGATGGGGTTGTGACCCAGGTCTAGCCGGGTAGCCCCATCGAGCCTGGCCAGGGCCTCGCCAGGCAGTGCCTGCAGCTCATTGTGGTCCAGGCTCAGCCTGCGCAGGGCAGGCAGAGCAGCAAAGGCCTCGCTGCCCAGCACATGGAGGGCATTGTGGGACAGCCGGAGCCATCTAAGGACCTGCAGACCCTGGAAGACCATGTCTGGGAGGTAGACCAAAGCATTTGCCCTCAGGTCGAGGACAGTGAGGGACCCCAGATTGCCAAAAGCACCTGGCTGGATCTCCTCAATGCGGTTCCCCTCCAGAATGAGCTGCTGGAGGGAGGAGAGCCCGTCCAGGGACTCCTGATAGAGGAGGGCTATGCCGTTGGAGGCCAGGTTGAGGTAGACGAGCCTCCCCAGACCCCGGAAAGCCCCTTCCTCCAGCCTCTCCACCTTGCAACGCTGCAGGTCTAGGTGTGTGAGGTAGGGGGTAGCAAGGAAGGCTCCCGCTGGGATGACCATGAAACTGTTGCCCCGAAGGTCTAGTTTTTTGGTGAGCTGTCGGTCACACAAATAAAACACTGAGTTACCCCAGGGCTGCCATACCTATCTTCTCTCCCCATCCCTCGACCTTTCTTTCCCTTGCCCACCTCTGGGATGGTGTCAGGGATGGCCATCAGGCTCCCATTGAGGCACAGGACATGGGCACGGAGGTTATCGCAGACACAGGGTGCAGGGCAGCGGGCAGCAGCCGTCGCCTCCAGGGCTGCTGTGAACAGGAGGAGCCCCCAGCATGGCCCCATGTCGGAGGGCACCTGTGGCTGGGGAGAGACAGCAGTAAGGCCAGGAGAGAGGCCAGGTTCCCATGCATCCCCAAACAGCATCACCTGCTTGGCACCCCATGTGCCAAGAGGGCTGTTGCTGTGACCTAGTGGGGCAGGTCTCACTTTCTCTTGCTCTCACACTGTGATTTCACAAGTTGTAAATGAGGAAGGGAGTGGAAGAAAGAGAGGAGAAATACTTGGTGAAAAGTGAAGGTCACAGCTAGCAGGTCACTCACAGGCAACTGGCTTGAAGCAGACACCCACCCCACCCGTTTTCTTCACATATCACTAACTTAAGACTGCCTTGGTCTGTACAAGCTATCAATATCCTTCCTACAACTGCTTTTGTAAGGCAAGCAGGTATAGCCATCCAGGAAATGTGATCACACAGGCTTCTGAGCTGCTACCCTTCTTTAAATGGCAAATGTCCCATGTCTCCACCATCCTGGACATCTGCCTCCCAGCTCTCTGCCTCCTACCCTGCAAGCTCCCTGCTTCCCCCCCTAAGCTATTCATAGCAGTGTTTGGAATAGAACTCTACTGTTTAGCTGCAGGAAGGACGGGTTGGTTTTGGCTGGGCAGGAATGAGCCCCTGGGGAGAAGGTACCAGAGAGAGGCCAAGGCTGGGGCAAACGCAGAGGAGGCAGCGAGCTGCAGATACGACCAATACACCCCCCTAAGTTTTGAGACAGCAGCAGTGGGGTCTGCAAGGCTCAAACTTGTGGAGCCACTGTGGTGCATGGCCCCATGCCCACTGTAGCTCATCATCCCCTGTGGCCCCATGCCTCAACTCTGTCCTCCTGCTGTCACAGCTAGTCCTGCTGCAGCCCACACACACACACTGGGGCAGCCCCCTCCTGTGCACCCACCCACCAGTGACACCAATGTAATGCCCCCAAACTCAGTCCCCGTGCTCTGCCTGGAGCACTGTCACATGCCAGGCATCATCCCATCACTCCCTCCCACACACCTGGAGGGTTCACACACCCGGGGCTGGGAGTACCTGGACTTCAAGACGTAGCGAAGAGAGGAAAGCGTCCCCTGCCCCGTCTAGCAGCTGCCGAGCTCCTGCACCAGTGTTTGCTCTCCTTGCAGAAGTGAGAACTGAATGGGCCCCGTTGTGTTGCTTTCCCAGCAGCTCTCACCGGGCAGAGCCAGAAACGTGGGAGGAGGAAAAGGACGGGGGGAGGAAGGGTAAGCCACCCCTGGAGAGAGGGCAGCAACCCAGACAACTGCTTCCCCCTCGATTCACCGGGGGCTGGGAGCACCAGCCCAGCAAAGCCCATGTGGGGTTTGCATTCACCGTTTCCTGGGCTCTGCCTTCCCTTTCCTGGCTGTATTAGTCACAGGAGCTACAGAGGTGCAGGGCAGAAAGGTGACATCCAGCCAGAATTGCAATGGCAGTGGTAGGCCTGAGCAAAAGGAGAGGCAGCTGACCAGTTGTGCCACGTTTACAGCCCTCCACTCTCCTCGTTTTGTTTCTTTGCTTGTTTAGAAGAGGCTGGGGTGGCAGTGCCTGTGTGACACATCATTAGCTTACAGAAGGATATGGAGGTATTCGTTTTCCTTGCAGACTCTTGTTTCACTCTCCCAGGGAACAGGAGCAGATCTGCAGCCTGACAAAAATCTGGGAGGTTTGATACTAGTATTTCCTTCCCCTATTCAGCAATCTCAGCCACCAGAACCAGTACGTCCCAGTATGGACACTGGCTTCATCCCAGACCTGCCAGCCATCCCTGACCTCCACCTAAGGGACAACGTGGTAGAATGGCTCTGGCCAGGCAGTTTCCCAAGGTTTGGGGAACCTTGACCACTTCCACCAGAACTGCAACCTCTCTGACCTGTCGCTGGCCACCCAGCATCTCAGCAGCAACCCCACCTGCCAGCCAATGTGGAATCACCCACCGCATCCACCATCACTCCCACCACAACTCTGGCCACTGTCCAGCTCACCCTGTTCCCCTCTGCCTGGCCCTTCCATCATCTCCCCTGGCCAGGAGCACCCTCCCCTGCCTGGACAACAGCCTGGACAGCAAAACCTCCCTGGTGGTGGCCTGGGCTCTGCTGAAGAACCGTGGAGAGGGGGAGGTGTGATACCAGGCACTGAATGCCACATCTGGCCTTTCCCCAGCCTCACTCCAGGCTTTTATTTTGTTCATTTACCCAGCAATGGTCTTACCAGCTTCAGTTTCTACCGAGGCTGCAGGGAGGCAGCTGGTCTATGCTCTCCCTGATGGGGCATGGGGCATGAAGGCAGCACACCTGAACTTCCACTTGTTGGGGGCCTAACCTGCCTCTGCCAGGCCAGATACTTTTGCTTTCCATTTGCTTGACCTCTGTCTGCAAGGAGCTGGATCCCATTACTACCACTACAGGGTTTCACTGCTCCCAGACGTGCCCAAAACTGCTCCACCCAGAGCTCTGCACCACCCCTGACTTGCTGGGCTGAAGAAGTTCAAACTAAAAATACGTCTGACAATAGCAGTGCTTTTGGGGTGAAATGGCTGCACAAGACAGGCTGAAGCAGCACTGGAATGACCTCACATTCCTCCAGGGCACCGCAGGGAAAGTCATCCTCTGGGAGCAATTCTTAATAGAAACCAGAGTTAGCAATTCCCAGCCTCTTTTTTTTTCCTAATCCAGAAGCATAATGCAATTTTAAGGGACCTCTGAGTCCATGTCCTATCTACAAGCAAATCTGTCTTCTGCAGAGACAATTGATTCTACCCTTATACCCCCCTTTTTCCTACAGACATCCCATCTTGATACTAAATACCAGGTGAAAATATTATTTCTAAATATTGTTTGCTTTTGAAAAAAACTTACTGGATCAACCCCTTACGCTTGCCTGCTGCTATGGCTTGGCTACTCAAAGCTTGTGGCACAGGTTCCCCCCACGATCTGGCACACAGGTCCTTGTGCAAGCAGCAGATCCCTCTGGCCTTTCCAGGCTCCTTGCACAGACAGGACCTTGCCACACAACATGATCCATGGCACCCACTGCAGATGGACTCCTGTAGAGGTTGATCCCATGGCTTGGCCTCCGCATTGCATTCCTCTTCTTCATGAACCTTCTCCACAGCAAAGGGACACAAAGAGCAGCAAGAGACCAGGAAGCTTCAATGAAAGCTACACTAGGTTCAAGACTTACAGAAACTACTTACAGAAAGGCTTTTTGTGTCTCAGTTTTGCCCTCGAGCTCACAGAAAAACTTAACAAGAACAGGATGAGGTGGAGAAGGCAGGGCTGAGACTGCAGTGATTGAAACTCCTGTAGGTGCAGATAAAAATCAACCTTCAGTTGAGTTTTACCAGTTTGGACACAGGGGAGTTCAGCTTCAGCCTGGGAAACTGGAATAAAAGGCATTTTGCTCTTAGCCTTAGGGCAGCCTCTTTTTACTGAGGGGACACTGCTCTTACACAAAAGCCAGCACTTTGCCACCAGAATAAGACACGCTGCTTTCCTGAGTCTGCTGGATCACAGCCACACCAAACTTGCCCCAGTTTCACCAGAACAGGATCACATACTGGAGGAATTTAAGCAAAGGGTGCATGCAAGTAGATCTAGCACATACCACACACTATTTCATTCCAGTATCCCAAGCCTTTTTTTCTGTCCATGCTGCTGCACACCCTATCAGTTCACACCAGCTTTTCCTGTATCCAGGCCAAGCATGTGCCAGCTGTGGCACACATTGCCTCTCACAACAAAGGGACAGCCAACTCCATCTCCTTGCCTTCTTCCTGGGACTATTTATCCTGCACGTCAATGGTAAGGGAGGATGAACAGTCTCCAACTGAAAACAGAGAGGGAAGGAACAACTCTGTGCTGCCTAAAGAGATGTGTTCATTCTCAGAGCCTTGGAAAAAGACAGAGCAGGACCAGCCTGTGATTTTGTATGCTCAGGAGTGGTACAGGCAGGTACCACAAGCCTGTATGGGCACATGGACAATCCTCCAGACAGCTTTAGTAGCATCTGCTGCTACTTGTTCAGTGCAAGAGAAAAGCACAGCCTTCTCTCTCCATATTCTTACACATGCTCAGCTTTCAAACACATGAACAGTGCACACAGGCCTGGTGTTTTGTCAAAGGGAAGAGAAAGGGAACACATTTCCACAGGAATTTCATGGATTGTATTAATTTCCAAACCGAGCTTATTTAATTAGGGTGAGAAGGAAAAGGGCAGGAAGAACGAACAACACAGGCAATGGCAAAAAAATTTACAATAAAATATGCTTGCTCCCTTAAGCAATGGCCACCAGGATCAGCCACTCTACACAAATATTCCAAGCCACAGCAGAAGGGGAAGAGTATATTAAAATAAAAATCAGCCACACACTGCCTTTGACAACGGACTTGAAAGAAGAACCAGAGGGGATCACACCTCACGCCTCTGACCCATGAGCAGCACCCCCGTGGCCCAGAGAAGCAGGGGCAGCAGCAGCAGCACAGCCTCCCTATGGCACAGTGCTAAATGCTATAAGGCAGGAGCCAAAGTCCAATAAAATAAAATGCCCATCTGGGTTGATCCAGATGAGAGCTCTTCAGGGCCCCGTGTTAGTCTTGGCACACCCTTGCCAATGCAACCAAAATGGAGAACTCTTCAATTCATGCTGAGCTCACAGCAGTACGGACTTATTTTAGCGTAAGCACCTGCCCTACAGACCAGGGAATCACTTCAAGAGGAGTAGGAAGACAATTCAGCAGGATTTGTTCAAGTTTATGAAAGCAGAAGGAAGGACAGACTTCCTACAGGGGAAAAAAAAGCCAGCATGTCTGTATGGGCTCTGGGATCCTCTCCCACTACACAGCTCTGAGTCCTCTGATGATGACAGTCCCATGAGGAAGGAAGGGCACATCTCCTGTCTCTTACAGCTGGTGGAGGGTCTGTAAGAGCATGTGGCGAGCAAATGAACAGGAGTCAAGAGCACGGTTTGGTCTGTGGAAAGAAGAGAGAGAGAGATTTAAAATACTGAATTTAAGAATGGCTTTGTGTCTGCCTTTGACTGAGCAAATAAACACTGTTTCCAATGCATTGGGCATGTATGCCCCAAAACCTACAAATTTTACCCTCAGTTATCTCTTCCAAAACCATTCCATCATTGCTGCCCAGATCACTGCTTCCCCTTCAGAGCTTGCTGTGGAATACTCTCTGTCCTGTTGGTAAGTCCAAGTCAGGAAGACAATTGCCAAGAATCAGAACTTTTATTTTCATAACTATAAACAATCTGCTGACTTTTATGTCTGCAGCCCAGTGTCTCATTTTGGGTAGAATGATGGAGGTGGGGGTGGAAGCCCCCTTCCGTCTCTTCTGGCAATGGGATTTTCCATGAAGCTTCACTGCTTAGAGCCCCAAAACACAGGAGATGACTCTGTGAGCACTCAAATCTTTTCTCACCAAGTCATCTGCTGTCTATAATCTGGTGGTGACTTTGGTCTTGGGACTTTTTAAGTCTTTTAAAGAGGCAACATAACCTGTCCTCAAGCAGCACCTGACTGGCTTTGCTGGGCCACCTTTCAGGGTGCCTTACAAATAGCCCACAGAACCTGCAGAACATCATCTGAAAGAGCCCAAGACAGAGGCTGCAATAGGTAATCAGACTTAGAATAATCTGCTTCCTGAAATTAAACAATGGTAATACACTCAAAGCAGGGTTAACCTGAGGCTAAATTTCTGTAACATTCCCATCGCCTCCCAGTAATGTATATTTCTGTGTCTGCAGGCTAATTGCTGGCTCAGCATCACTGAAACTTCCACCAGTCTCTATCCATCCATTAGGAAGCTTCCTCCAAAGAATTTAAATCCAATGTTTTCCACTGTTCTGAGAATGCAAATCATTAATTTTACCTCTCTCCCACCTCACCACAGCAAAATAACCTTTAACGATGAACAGCTGTAAAGCCTACTCAATTTGGGAAAGAAGGGTGAGCTGAAATAAAGAGTGGAATATCTAGGAAGGAGCAAGGAGTTCACCTCCAGGTGTATAGCACAGGAACAAGAGCTGCAGAGGTTGTTTGGTACAGCACTCCATGGCTGCTGCCATTTAATAGAAGCACATCTTGGAGAAGACTTAACCCCTTTTTCTTCCCCCCCAAGAGTCATTCAATGCCTCACACTGAACACACAGTGTCACAGAATTACAGCTTGGAGTTTCTTTTCAAAGTGGCTGGGAGAGGTATTTCAGCCCTCATCTTTGGCAGACCCAGCCCTGTTTGCAATGATGGGGCTGGTTCCATCCAGGCAGCTGCCCATTTTTGGAAATAGAGATCACAGACAGCATCCCTCAGCCCCCTCTCCTATCACTAAGCCTCCTCTAGCAATAAAATCCTCCTTATTTGCTGTGGAGTTCTCTGCCTGCCACTCTGTGCTACAGACTGTTGAAAGAGACCAGTGATGTGATGCAATTCAACAGCAAGGAGCAGCATAAAAAAGCCCCAAAGAACCAAGCAAACAAAAACCCCATCACCTCCAGCAAGTCACAAGTGGGCAGGCAGACACCCACATACTTTCAGTACTTCCACCTAAAAAATTATGGAAAAGTACATGTGGATTCACAGCACCCTCTTGCGTCCAAAAAACCCAAATAAGGCTTGACAGCAAGCAGAGCAAGATGGATGCTGTTTACAGTCTGTATCCATAATTCTGTAATTATTATTGAATAGAGAACACTGCCTACAACAACAACAAATCATCACAAAAGGAAGGAGGTAAGTGACTACTTCAGAAGCCCCTTGCAGTGAAAGGCAACAGAGTTCTGGCCTAGGCAGCTACAAGAACTTTACAGCTCTAAAAGCCCAAAAGAGCTAACTGCAAACCAAAAGGAGGAAAAAAAAAAACAAACCACAAAAATGCTTCCAGTTTTCTGCAAGTGAAGGAATCACGGGTTTGACATAATGGACGTAGATTCATTGCAGAAACACAGGCCAGATGAGCTCTGACTATTACTAGGTAGAGGTTTAACTTTAGGATTGCAATTTTACTCTGGCTGAATTCCAAGAAGAGACAGGGAATAGTGGTTAATTGAGAAGCTGTGTGATGGTTTTGGCTGGGCTAGTTAATTTTCTTCACAGGAGGTGCAGTGTTTTGGATTTGTGTTGGACGCAGTGCTGATAACACAGGGATGTTTCAGTTACTGCTGAGCAGTGCTCACACAGCTGTTGTCCTTGTTCCCTTAGGGAAAGCACTGTAAGAAATGCCTATGTTCATGTAACAAAGACAGATTGCTTGTATCTAGTGTGGCCTTCATTATGCAGCATAGGACAAAAGTTTCCCTATAAAATCACAGCTTGCAACAGGTTTGTAAGGTTTGAAGAAAACTTCAGCTTGAAGAATTTCATAGCACCAGGGACAGTGGAGGCTTGCCATTAGCACCCATACATACCACAGGAAGGCAGACAGATCTGCCTTCCACTGAGAGAGGCTCTCAGCTCTCAGCTTCTACAGAACCTATGAACAGTCTCATACTTTCACCAAGAGACTCTCCCCATCTTGTTCTTGTAGTGAACTGCTGGCTCTGGATTCAAAGGGGTTTTTGTTCATGAATTCATGAAGACCAAAATTTCACTCTTTATTTTGACACATACAGCATCACCTACAGTTTAAAAACGTTTATTGGGAGAAGCCTACATGCACACATATAGAGCGAGGGGAGACAAGTATCTTTTATGAACAAAATTTGTTAGGATACTTAGAGTTAAGAGGTTCCTCTGGGCACTGCTTGACATAAACAATTAGGACAGTCAAATGCCCTGAACCAAAATCCTTCTTCTGTATTCTCAGCTTCCAGCAATTTAAATTCCATTTTGAGGGCTGGGGCTTGATCAACAAGCAAGAGCAAGGTAGCAGTGTAGGAAACAGCAGAAATTCAGTGATGTGTCTGGGTAATTTCACAAGGCAAGTCCTGGTACTTCTTGCTTAAACCTATAATGATTGAGTTGGAGGTGTATTTGTTCAGTTGGTAAAGCATATGGTCACTGGCTTGTAACTGCCTTAACCTGATCAACACAAAGAGCAGGCAAAGTGTTCCACAAGAAGGGCCTCCAGTTACCATTTGCACATGTGTAAACAAGATACTTTATTTTCCAAAACTGACTTTAGCATGGTTGGTGTTTATGGACACAAACCACTGCTACACATCAGCTTTGACAGCTTCAGCCACACCAATGCTTGGAAAAATTCTTTTCCCCTATCACAACTGGCCAGCTTCCAAGCCCAGTGGAACAAAGACAGACTACCAATATTTGACTGCATTCCTACTGTCCGTGTTTTCTACTGACCACAACTATCTCATGCCTCCACCTTTCACCAGGAAGGGATCCTAAGCAGCCTCATATAACCCATATACTATGAAATTCAGAAGGCTTAAGCTTCACTCTGGAACCTTCTAAAAAGCTGCTCTCACCCTACACAGCACATGGTCCATGCTGAGCCAGCCACCAAGCTCCAAACTGATTTCAGGCCTCTGCTGTTTTGCCTAAAGTGACATTTGTGGACTGTTTCTCCTCTGACTCTTGAACAGTAGTATGCAATCCTATTGCAAATCTATCTGGTGGGGTTTTTTCCCCTAAATCTCATCAATGCTGAAGTTGACACTGATTTAATTCAGGAGAGATACAGCTTCCACAGCCATTTAATACATAAAAAAAGCTAAAGCTGGTGGGCACAGGGGTTGGTTCTATGCCTATAGTGGAAGTAACAACATTAAGTACAGGCAGTCAGTAAAAGCAGCTTCTTCAGTACTTATGCTCCCAATTTAGTTCTCAGAAAAATCACTAACTTTGTTGCTGTCACAGTAGGAAGTTCCATTTAAAAACAAATTCAGTCTTTGCATTTTGCAGTTTTCATCTGCTGGTGTTCAGTGTCTCACAGCATGACAACTCTGGTAGGGCTCTGCTGGCCCTCTTAACTCTGAAGGATGACTCGGAGGGCATAGTTAGACCCCAGTGTACCCACAGTTCACTCAAGCAATAGCCAGAAACCCAGCAGGTTTCCTTAAGCTCAGAACAGCTCTTCTGTGAGAGGCATTAGCAGTCTCTGCTTCAGAGCCACTTCCTTGCAAAGCCAACTTCCCACTTTTCCTTCTTTAGGATTAAGACTTTTTTTTAACTCTGAACCTCACATACTGCAGTAAACAAGATAAAACAGAGGCCCATTAAGATATTAATTCTCAATTTCAGACCAAGCATTTAGTGGGCTTTCACAACAGCTTACATGTAGCTATTAACCCTCAACCAGTTCCACAAGCTCCCACAGAGAAGACTGCATGGCAAATACAATACTCACTTTGTAACAAAAGCCGAGAGAACTGGGGCCAGGGATTTAGGGAAATAATCCTGCTGGACCATATGGTTCAAGGTCATAAGAATACCATAGAGGCTTGGAACAGTTTTGATCTTCTCTTCACTCTGGGAAATGGACAAGAAGTCAGACATCAGACAATTGGGATTTGATTTAACCCACTATAATTCACAGACAATGAATTCTCTGCTGAATGTAGCAGAGAAAGCTGGTCACTAGATTAAGTACAAGACAAAGGTGGCCAATTCCATAGTCTCCCAGCACCAGCACCTGAAATAACATATCAAGAACATTCTAGTACTTATCAACTGACAGCAGTAGTAATATGGAAAGTGAAGTAGTGAACCTGCAAGAGAAACAGCCAAATCTTCTCAGAGGCTCTGTGTCAAAGTATTCTCCTGAGGAATTTCACCAGACTTCAATCCATAAAGCATTCAGTTGCCTTAACAATTTTTTTTGTATTATTCTGTAGCTCACTTTTATACCATCTCCAGCTCTTTGTCAGACTCCCTCCAGAACTTGATGCAGTGTTCCCAGAACTGGTCTCACAATTATGTACAAGATAAAGCCAATAGTCATCCCCTCACTTACATGATGCATAAGTTATTCTTACTCCTAATGGGATGCTATCCTACATGTCCCAACTCTTACATTGCTTTCATTTATTTCTCCACAGGCATTTCAACAAAAGCCCTCATTCTGCAGACAGGACATAGACCTGTGTTCCTGCTGTATGACCTTGGAGTTGACAGTATTAAGAATATCTGTTGCTCACATGCTTCCAGCTACATAGGACTGAAAATGGAGTATGCGCCTTCCCCACATGTAGAGGGCTGGTGATGAATTAGGCATACCACAGATGACAATCAGCAGGCTGATCCTCCAGGGCTTTATCATCAGTGCCACTTCCTGGCCTGAAAGAACTCTTCTGGAGCACAGGTCTGTGCTTTGTGCCTCATGCATATTCCTATTTTCCATATGGGCAAGAGGTACGTGGCAGCCCTCAAAACAGGCATTCTGCCACCTTGGGTTCCATTGATCTTTCTGAGAAGTGGGAAGCTCAGTGTTGATCCAGTATACAATGAACACAGTGAGAGGCTAAACTGATTTTTAGGAAATTAAGTCACATCCGTGCATGTCAACAAGGGTCTGGAACCCAACCTGGATATTACCAGAAGGACATTCATAAACCTATTTAATAGCGGGCTGCTGTAACAGATTATGGCTTTTCTGTAGTTTAGAATTGTCTTAGTCCAAGTTTCCATTCTCAGCTTCCAGGTCTTGAGGCAGTGAAAAATACTAACCCTTGCAGCCCACGCAGGCAAAGGTGTTTAAGTCTGCAGACAGAACCTCTCCACAGTCACCTCACTGAAAATAAAGCCACTAATTCTATGCAAATCACAGGCTTCCTACTGACCCTCCATCTTCTCACAATAAGTTTATTTCTTGTAACTAATAACTTAACACTAGCATTTGGCAAACAGTCTCCAAAGCATGAAGTTGAATGCCACTGATCTGGCATGAGTAGCGGATAAACATTTTTGAGACATGCTCTCAAGAAATGCCCTAAAGGACCCCTTTATTAACTAATAAAATTGTCATGGCTTTTATGGACACCACAGTCCAGCAGCAGCACTACTGCCCTACCTGATCCTCCCTACCTTCAGGGGATGACAGAGAATGCAGAGCTCGTTAAGCAGGAGATGTACAAAAAGGTGACACATTCTTCATCCTAATGCAACCTTGCAATTTGCAGTTTCTGCTGGACCTGCAGACTTCCATTGTCCCTGGGCATCAGGCATGCACAGGCACCCAGCTGCTTCCATGGCAACATAATTACCCAAAATCCTGCCAGTCTGGTCTTCAGCAGCCTAAACAGACCATGACTTAACTCTTTCCTGCTTCCTCACCTTAAGTAGCCCCATGTGGACCAAGAGGTTTGTGATGAATGCATCTGAATTAAATGTGGCAGAACTGAAGGCTTTTTTCATCAAGGCATCTAAAAAGAGATAAGCACATTATTTTTAGCAATACAGAAAAAGGACACGTATGGATTTTAAGATGGATCATACAGAAACTCAGCTGTTAAATGAGTTTTGTGACATTGTATCTGTTAAGATTTCATTTGTCTATGTAGCTATAAGCTCTGAAACACTCAGACAAGTAAAACCCCTTAAGTATAAGGGAGAAAAAAACAAATTCAAACAATCCAACAAAACACAAAGCCCACACGAGAATTCCCACACTGCCACGCTTCAGATGCGGTACACCCCAGTCCTATGCACCACCAGATGCTCTGCCCAGTGCATTTGAGCATGCATGCTATGTACATACATGCATGCATATAAACACAATCAGATGAACTAGAGCACCAAGAGGTAGAGCCTTGACTTCTTAAAGGCCAGGAACAATTCACCTTTCATTTGAAACCACAAGGAATGAGAGAACACGAGAAAGTTTGTTCAGCTGTATTCTGGGTTCCCTCAAGACCAATACTGTGCCACAAACAATGGGCAAACCAGTGCTTTAACCTCTCATGTTTACAGGGTGGGCAAGGCAACCCATTTTTGACCTCTGACAATTCTGTTTTCTTAAAATGGGCAGAATTCACTAGAGTTGCTGTAGAAAAGTGACAGACATTAACCAGGGCCCTCACTGTCAACTGATGGCTACTTTTATGGAAGGAAAGTAATTGCCAGGTTCTACTTTTCCTGAAGAAGGAGGAATAAAGATATACACACACACTTCAGACAACAGTAATATCCTTTGTTCCATTTTTCACTGGAGAAAACACGTAACAGGCATGAGCCAAGGTGCACTAGCTCAGTGAGGTGCCAACTGGCTGTTTTTCACTGACTGGACCCATAACCAACTGCAGAGAACTATTGTGTTACTGTTTGTAAGACAACAGTTTCACCATGTCTATGAATTCCAAACAAAGGAATTCCAAACTAGGGAAATGCACAGTACATCACCTTAAATGGTCTTAAAAATAATTGATCCAGCTCTTTTGCACAATACTGATTGGTAGTTCATGTATGGGAGAAATGAACTGCTGGGGGATTTGAAAAAGATGAAAGGCAGTGATCAGATACCCAGGAATGTTTGGAAATTCCTATTTCCAAGCAATAACATGAAGGGATATTATTAGTGCACACACTAATCAGACCTAACCCAAGTTACTACTCCGCAATATAGAGTGAGAAATGGTCCCTTGTTTGAAGATTGGTTTCTGTGTCTTGCCCCATGTTGGAAATCTCTGCTTCCTGAAGAAATTTAAGATGTTTCAGACTGATAAAGGGAGACATCAACTAGGAGGTCTCTCTTTACAGTCTCATAACACCACACCAGGGAGGCTACTTCCTGCAAAACACTTTTTAAATAAACAGCCTTGGAAAGGTAAGTGACCTTGAAACACAGAACTACTGGCTATTGAGAGCCCAGCATCAAGGAGATGCAGTAAGGGCAGCAGTGGCTCACTACAACAGAGTCATTGCCAAGCTTTGGAAGCAAAAAATATGCCAGGTTCAGAATGAATCTTCCACTCCACACAACAACAGGGCACAGCCTGGCACTTTGTTATCTGCCAGGGACAAAAAGGCCCCTTGGCCTGGCCCACAGGGGCCTTGTCCCACCTTGCAGTGGTGTCTATGGCACTGAACCGGGTCACACCACAAAGCCAAGAAAGGCCCAGTCACCTGTTGTTTCATGCACTGCTGTTTTCACTGGGGCTTCATCTTTGAAGACTGAGGATATCCTTAGGAGAGTTGCAACTACTTTCTCTACATCAGATGTATCTGTCTGAAAGAGAAAAATAAAGATCAGTTCACTGCTAGACAGCTACACAACATGGGTCTCTGCTAGGGCAGTGGCAAGAATTACAGCCTTCAGCTGACTGACATCAGCTTTGCCTTGGCCATATGACAAGGCACAAGCAACAAACAAAATTGCTCTATGTAGAAGCTCTGATGCCAGTTTAAGCATTAACTGCATCATCTGCTTCCATAAGGTTCTTTGGGATCACTGGAGAAAAGATGCAAATCTAGGCAAACCTCTGGCAATTAAACAATTTTGAGAGAAAAATCAAGTCCAGACAAGCAGCAGCTCACCTACCTGCTGAGCTATCAGCACCGAGCACTTTGGTCCTAGTCGCAGCAGCTTCTCAGGTGATGGGAAAGCAAGGAATGTGGCAACATCCACAGGAGGAGATGGCACTGGAGCTGAAGCCTGAAACAGGCAGAATCCATCTCAAGTTTATTCTTGGAAGTAAATAAATTGGTTCAGCAAAGGCAGATGGGACAGGTCAGGGCACAGCTATACCAGGTCAGAATTTGTTCTGTTTGAAAACAGCCTGAGGCTGACCTAAGCCCAGAGCTGGAATGGCCAGGATATGCTGGCACAAGAGCATGGCACTGCATGTACAAGGTCCCCACCATTTTCTGAACACGGAAGACTTTTGCTACCCATGTGTTGCTACAACCACTACTCAGCCTTTCCCTCCATGCAAGTGTACACCACGCACACTTTAACAACACACATTTTTCAACTAATCCATTTTATTTCCTGAATGTTATCTCCCTGTTACAATAGTGCCAGCCCATGCAGGAATGTGACTGCCTGTCAGCACTTCAAGTTCAGACACCAGGATCTCATTTCCTCCTTTACACTCCTCCAGCTGATGAAACAGGAATCCATCTGGAAGTAAGCTTACCTGTGAATCAATTATCTTCTTAGGAGTCAGTGACTCCTGTTCTTCTGCTCCTCTCTCCTTCAGCTGTTGCTGTTCCTCCTCCTCTTCCTCCTCCTCATCTTCATCCTCCTCCTCCTCTTCATCATCATCCTCCCCTTCATCATCACTAAGGTTTGAATGTTACACATTCCATTAATTACACACTTGGAATTCCTGTACACTGGCACTCAAAACTTTTCAAGAACAAAAGAGCAGCCTCTCCTCAAAGACCTACTGCAAGAAGCACATCTGACCTACAACACACTCAATCATCAGTCACCCAGTTGAGAATAGCAAGAAAAGATCAACGAACACAATCAGTAACTAATGCTAAGGTAAGTCCATCAATGAAAACAAGTTTAAGACACATCCTTGGCTGTGCTCCACACTCAGATCAACATCTATCAGCAATGAGAGAGTTCTTATTTTAAAATGAGATACATCAATAAAAGTGTTGATGAAAACTGTCAGAAACTTCTGATTTAAACTCTGGTATCATGCCTACCTCAAAGATCCCAGCACTGATGCCATATTGAAGCCTTCGAGGATCTCATGGAGCTGCTCACATACCTCTTCTCCCAGACAGTTACCTAGGTTGATAGAGGAAAGGAAGCAGACTTGACAGATGCACACAAGTTTGTTCTTGAGGACCTACCTGTATATTCTTGTCTATCCCTTGTTTCTGAAATCAAACAGTTATACGCCATTTCTGCACAACACCTTAGAGGCAGCAACACAAACTGCACTTATCAGACAGAATCCAACAGTTCTTAAACAAATTTCAGCAACATTATACAATGGTTGGAGATGAAAATGCCCTAATGTCTGAGTGTTTGAGAGACTTCTGTTAACTCTCTAAATAGCTCTTGCTCTTAGTGATTCTAAAAGAAGTATACACGGCACAGAACCAGTGAAATGCAGTGACCCAAGGTATGAACAGCAAAAGCCGACAAAAGTCAAAGTTCTCACACTCTTCTGCAGAGTTGCACACAAAGATTTTTGTCTCCAAGTATGAAGAATCTGAGATAGAACTGAATAATTAGAGTTTTACTGAAAAAAGGTATAGATATCAGCCTAATCCTTCCACCTTATGAGGTGTATCAAAAATGCTTAACAATTAACTGAGTTCGTGGTTTAAGAAAACTTTCAGGATCTAACCATTTCTTGTCCCAACATCATGCAAGTTCAGCTACTGTTTTTAATATGCTGACAATTGCAAGAATAGAATATGTGGTTCTGTCAACATTCTTCCTAGTGATTTCTCACTGGGATCAAACTAGACATACTTTGATCTAGCAAACTTACATACCATTGAGATCCAACTTCTCCAGCTCTGTCTTATCTTCAATAGCTTCAGCAACAGTCAGAGCAGCATCTCGTTTGATCTCACAGAAAGACAAATTCAGTTCCTAAGAAGCAGAAGAACATTTTGTCTGCAGAATTCCTACTAACATCTATCATATCCATAAATTTCATGTCCTCACAAGTGTCCTGGAAAGACTCTCATTTGAAGCGGCTCCCAGCAAAAAAAAGTGCTGTTAATTGAAAATAAAGCCTGACATACTCCTACCTCATATACTTAAAAGGGGAATTTTGAAAAATACTGGTCTTAAGAGCAGCACTATTAAAGGTGGTAATTTTAAAATACCTGCAGATCACTGCTCACCTAAAAGGTAGCAGACATTTCAGTCCTCAGCAGTCAGCTGACTGGAGATCTTCACTTATCAAGGGTCACAAGAGCACTCCAAAACTCACACTCCAGTAAGTCTAACAGAAGAAGGGCAGCTACTGTACTAAACAGATTGCACATTTCCTTTGACACTTCAGTTGCAAGTTAAGGCCTTCAAAAAACAAGCCATGAGTGGTACTACTTCTGATAGACCCAGCCAACAGAGAAACAATATGGACTAGTAAGAGTAAAGTTATTCAACAGCCAGACACCATCCCCCACCATTCCACATTAAGGTCAATCAATCCCTTCCTGAGAAGGGATTGAATATTAACAGCAGAAGGGAAGCAGTCCTTGAACAGAATGAATCAGCTGCAATTACTTCATGCTGCCCTCCCTTAACCATTTCTGCTCTGGAAGAAAGAATTTAACTTCTGGCTGTTCATCTCAATACTCCATTACTTAAGTTTTCTTGGGAGATTCAGACACAAGTTCCCGTAGAACCAGCAGAAGCCCAAGCAAGGGATCACACACCACAAAGAACCTACTTTTTTCTGTACCAGGTTTATACACTTAAATAGATATTAGATTAATTTTTGTCTTTGCAAGATTAGGAAGCACAGGTTCAGCATGTTGTCTCAGGGCAGTTATGACTCATGGCAGGTGTTTCTAGAGATCCTAGTTTGCTTACATTACTAATTTGACTTCAGCCTATCCAGAATGTTGTCAGATTCAAGTCAGTGCAAATATTGCCACAGGAGGCTGTGGTATCACCAAAAAACTAAAAATACTTGGACCTTTGATTGATGCTCTAACAAAGAAAAAGCATTAACTGTATGAGCTATGAAATGCTGAAGAGACTACAAGCTGTTCATGAAGTCCCCTTCATGTCAGTCCCCACTCAGGAAGCTCTGGGAATTCTAATAGCAGGCACTTCCATTATCAGATTTCTTGAGTAGCACTTGCTGAGTTGAGCCAACAGCTGCAAAAATATCAAGCAAAGACTAAACAGATCACTGGTACACCTCCATACAGCACAGCCCTAGCTGGATGGTGGGATGCCATTGATCTACAGCACAGCTTGCTGCTTTTCACTTGTGAGCACAGAGCCTGCATGGAACTGAATCCTATTTTAAAGTAATCGGTAGCAGTAGAATGAACAGAAAAACATGAAATGGAAAACTTGGCATTTTTCAAAAGAGCTGGACAGCAAGCAGACAATACCTTTAATTTATGAAGCCCTTCTTTAACAGCATCAGCAATAGCAACAGCACCCTTGGAACGCACCAGGCAGTCCCCGAAGTTGATCACTTCAATCTGCCGAAGCGCCTTCAGGGTCTGCAGAGTAAGACAGCACAGAATTGAAAGTAGACATGCAAGTAAGTGAACATCCTATTACCTCTGCAATGTCATCTTTCCCATTGCAGCACGACACGTGGCTCCACCAATCCAATGGTGCTAATGCCAGCTAGACTTGAGACAAAACTCAAAACAACTGCTTAAAACAACTCACCTCTGCCATGGCTACAGCTCCTTTCTCTGTGAAGGTGTTGTCATTCAAGTTTATAACCTTCAGCAGTGGGTTGATAGCAAAGGCCTGTGCCAGTGCTGTTATGCCAGGATGGTTAATTCCATTCTGTGGCATATGGACCTCTTCCAGAGTCCCAATGATCTACGAAAGGATGTAGATAAAACAGCTTTTATTAAACATACTTCAGCTCAAGAATACACTGCTCCACTCTTAGGACTTACTTAAAATTGTTGAGTTTCAAAACTCCATCAGTTCTTCTACAGTGAATTATTTACCAGCAATTCTGTCACAAATCTAAGTGAAATTGCAGACACATGGCAAGTGCCACATTAACACAAAGGCCTGATTCAAAGAGACAAGTATCATTGTCCTATACACCTACTCTAAATAACTTAAAACTAAGAGTTCCTCACCTGCAGTTCAACAACACTAAAACAGACCACACAACATCACCTTAATTTTCTAATTAAAATCTACATTTTGCCCTGACCACAGCAGCAAACATGTAAGAAAGTTAGTACAAATATTGTTTATGGACTAAACAGCATGTCACATAACACAATAATTAACCCCATTTTGGTAGTGCCATTCAATCTTGATTCTCCATGAACCACACTGTCACACAACTCTTAAGTATTTAAAAAGTCTTATTTTTGCCACGATTACTGATTAATCAAAATCACATCTAGGCAGTTCTTTATGAAATAAAAGTCAACCTCTACCCTGCAATATCATTGTCAATATGCCTGACAATATGCATTATAATTCAGAAGTCACTTCTAGCAGCAATTGAGGTAAGAAAAGGGAATTAGGTGGTCCCAACCACAGTGAATTCTCTTTCTCCCACAGAAGTGCAAGTGAGTCAGTGACAGCCACAGAAAGCCAGGCAACACTTTAGGCTCTGATCAGATGATCCTACCAAAAACACGGAGCTGCTTTTGCCAGATGAATGAGCAAAGCAGCACTTAAGAGGACAAGCTGGGATACCTTACCCCAGTGCCAGTCAACAACCATTACCATAGAGAGAGGAAAACGAATAGGACTATTAAATTACTCAGGAGATGACTATTTCTCCCTCAGGTAACTACTTTACACAGCTACTAGTTATGTGTTTGGAAATTCAGGTCACATAAACACTCAGTCACCAACTCTAATTCCACTTGTTGAAGACACCAGTTTCAGCAGCAAGAAACATCGTGACTTTAGCGAACAGACCACCAGCTCCTGCCTCCAAGCTGAGGCAAACTCTGCGTGCATCAACACTAGCACTGAATCATACCTTGCTCCAATTTGCTGTCAAAGCAGCTCTGGTTTGATACTCACCCCAAAGGCTTCAGCCAGGGCAGTGGCACCATCATTCTCCAGACGATTTCTGCCAGCCACAAATATTTTTAAAGCAAGAGGCTTGCCCTGGGCACTTGATTTCCTGTGACACTCTTTCAGAGCAGCTGCCAGTATCTAAAGATAAAACAAGCAGATTATACTCCCCCAGCATAACATTCTACAGGAATCCTACTGTGTTTTGTAGAGCCACCTCTCAAGAAATACTTTGGGCATCACTGAAACATACCTGTTTCTACAATAGGGTATACAACAAAACTGTCTCCACCTGCAACACTTGCACACTGTGGTCTCAGGCAAGGATTGATAGTTTCGCAACACTAAAACACACTGAGCCATCAAGAACATTTTGCTTCTAATCAGACAAGCATATAGAGGTAGGAAGTTGACCATGAGCTACCCATACACACTTGAAGCAAAGGGATTCTACTGGGCTGCCTTGGGAAAAAGCACTCACAGCAGGTCAGATCCTCCTCTACTCAGCCCTGTGAAATGCATCCAAGCACAGTGTCCAACACCAGGCTCCTACACTGATTTACTGGGGTGAGTCCAGCAAAGGGGGCCAAGGATGATTAAAGAACTGGAGAATTTTACTGACCCCTGAGATTATTAAGGCTGGAGAAAAGGCTCTTGGGGAGATATTATCCATGTGTAAATACAGATAATATCTATCCAGCCAGAAAAACAAGATGAGGGGCAAAGGTGGTATACAGAAGGCAGAGTCAGACACAAATGCACACAAGCCAGTGCAGAGAAAATACCATTTTAACACAAACTCCCTTTTTTACTGTGAGGGTTGTTAAACACTGGGATAGACTATTCATACAGCTTGTGAAGTCTCCATATTCAAAACCTGACTAGACACAAGCTTGAAGAACCTGGTGCAGTTGCCTTGAGCAGGGGAGTTGGCAGCCACCAAAGATCGCTTCCAACCTTGCTCCCAAAGATGAGACAACCCTTACCTTGCCACCACCAATGCCCATGCCACAGTTATTGAGCTTGAGTTCCTGCAGAGTGTAGCAGGCAGGGCTCTTCAGCAGAGCCTCAAAGCCACGCACACCGTCTGGCCCAAAGGCATTGTCACTCAGGTCCAACTCTACCAGCTGGGCTCCAGCAGTGATGAGTGCATCTCCCAAAGAGATCTGTAAGGAAACAGATGGCAGTGGGTGGGAGGGAATGGATTAACTTTTAGTGACAGCATCACTGCAGTGGCTAGGTATGACAGTGATGCTGCAAAAAAATTTCCACTTTGAAGACATTCTGCAGAGCTGCATGGGGAAATAAAACTTTACTGCTAAATCCAGACAGGAAGTTGTGCAAATCAAGCTAAAGATAACCATAAAGCAGTTACCAAGACACTATCTTATCCCTTTAGATCAAATCAAAGTGAGCTTTTCAAAGTGAGTTTCCCCCTCCACACTTCTGAAAGAAATGTTGTCTTCATCATGTTGAGCTTATGTTCTGGCTTCACAGGACTCAAGGAGACAGAGGTCTGTAATGGTCTTAGAAGACATAGCCATATGATTTATTTAGAAAGCTTAGCTCTCATTCTATCTGTTGGATCATGAAGACGTTTTTCCCAGTGAAAAGCTCCTTCACTAGCATGGACTTGCATTTATCCTTTAATCGACTCCTCTCCACCTCAGACAGGAAAAGCAAAAGAGAATCACTCACCTAATCTGAGACATTTAGTGTTAACAGCACAGAGAAGGATCAGCTCTGTACCAAAATACAGACTCCCACAAAAAGCATGACAGGTGAGAAAACAGGTTATATTAGTCAGAAGTCTCAGAGCTAGTTTCTACTTACCAAAGCAGGAGGGATCTCAGACCTTAGCCTCCCTGTGAACATGTCACTCCAATGACACCTCTAAAATAAGAAGCATACAGATAAAACCCACTAAAATATTTAGGTCAACACAGTTGTAATAAACATTTACACATACAAGCTGCTTTACATCATTGGGAGCAGCTTAATGCTGTCTCCCTTCCCTCGGGCTGTCATTTGATTGTACTAAAGAGCTGCAAGAATCAGTGTTACAATCACTTCCATTTGCAAGGACAAAGTAACTGAAATGTACACTATAAACATTATATATACAAGAATTCTTCCTTTTGTTCAAGCTGGATTTTTCTGCTGAGAAAATTACCACAGAAAAAAGCAACAGGAAATAGAAGAATACATTAGGAATGCAGATTTTACGAAGGTATGAAGCTCAACAATCTGAACTTACTTGAAAAGCCACACTTTGGTGATTAATGTGTATCAATGTTTCATACCACTCTCCTTCAAGGGACAGTGTAGTGTCTCTAGCAGCACAGCATCCTCTTAACATTAGGCCAGAGCAATAGTAGGAAAACACAGCTTGGGCAAAGATAAACTTCCTGTTGCATTTCCTCCATTATTTCCTCCCTACTCAGACATTCTCTGAAGACTCACTCTCCAGAAGATCTGACTCAGCTTTCCAGAGAACTTCATTTGAACTTCATTTTGTTGCCATGGCTCTTGGCTTACAGATGCTACCTTCAGTAGAGGCTCTTCCTCACACAGCTTCCTAGCTTCAAGATTGGAAACCTTCTAAACAGGAAGTTAGGAATGCAGAAGGTGTTCCCACTATCCCAAAGTCTCCAAGTTATGCTGTATTTTCATAATGCTGCTCTTCCTACTGGAAGAGCCAGCAAGCAAGCTTCAGGGGTAACTCAAGGCAGGCTTCTGCAGGAAGAGCCTAGACAGGCCTTGAGTATTTCCACATTTATTTCTTCCCCTTGACTACTCCCTACTTGAGAATCTCACCTTGAGCTCACTTTTCTTCTCCAAGGCTTTGGCAATAACCTTTGCTGCTTCCACACCCACTGTGTTGCCTTCCAGGCGCAAGGCTTCCAGGCCATCAAACTCCTCAATTTGCTTGATCACTTCTTCAGCTGCAAGAAGCAGATAATCCAGTTGGTCTTTCAACCATTGTCTTGGTTACCACAGTAACCCTCTGAGATCCAGTAATACTTGCTCAACCTCTAGCAAAAACAGCTGAAAATTATATGAGAAGACCCTGAAACAGCAATGGGAACAGAGCTAAAGTGTCAGGTCACCGGAGAGAATATTCTCCATTCCCTACTCTTCCTTCTCATAATTTTTTCTCAGTCTATTCTGATAGACATCCTCCTACTTGCAAAAATTAATTTCTTTACTTTCCAAATAAAATTCCTCTACTGTTCAGCACATGGTTGAAAAGCTAGAGTACATGTCCTTACAAAAGTGCAAGGACTAAGTTAAAAGTTGATGGGAATTGGTGTCACATCAACAGGAACAAGTTCCAACTGACTGGCAAAAGTAATGTCTGTTTAGCAAACACGTCAGGGTGGAACAATTTAACTCTACAGTAATCCTATGCAAGGCAAAGGAGCAAGCTGCAGTCTCTCCTGCCAATGGGCACTTGTTATTGTTCCCAAGCTCCAAGGCCTTTCCCCACAGTTCAGTGCCTTTGAACTACTAAACCAATCCATAAATGCTCCACCTTCTGCACTAGCAAAAAAAATAAGCACTATAGCAAATAACCTCTCTGAAATACATGCTGTTTTTCTTGGCTTGGCAGAAACGTTGATATAAGAATATATACATTTTCTCCAGATATTTACATTAGCAGCCACTGTAAGGCTTATTGTGAAACACACACACACCAACAAGACAGCAAGAAAGTGAACTATGGCAGCAGGCTAACACACCAGCCCATTCCTCTGCGCATGTCTTGTTCCAAGAGCTGTGATGCACTTGCTTACTGTTTTTAAAAGGAGCACTGACTTCTAATACCCAGTGACTGTGAAAAGCACTTAGAACACCAAGAATACACCAACTACAAACCAGGCACCCAAACCCCAGTTACAGCAGCTGCAGCACTGCCAGGGCACCAGGTCAAAGCAGGGTACCAGAAGGGAAGGAAATGTCTCTACCAGAAGCAGCTGTAGCTGATGGACCCCTGCATCACAGATATATTATGACAACTTGTCCATGCAGGATTAGTAGGACATTTACCACAAGACTTTACAACTTCAGGGAGACACTTCCCAAGCACAAAGGTATTTTCTCTTACCATCTTCAGCTGTGTTGAGTTTAAGGCTCTGGCCTTTGAAGCTCAACTGTCCACCACCCACTTTGGTTTTGGCAAGTGACTCCACAAGCTTAGTGATGTCTTCTGATGCCATTTTCCTGCTTTTTGCAAAAGTTGAGACCTGTCAATTAAAAGAAATTGTCATCATAAAAACTTTCTAGCTACAATACATAATCTGTACAAATAACAATATTTATTTGAACACTAATGTGGTTTTTGTTACTCAGAGATCTAATTGAGTTTTCAGTGTCATCAATACTTTCCTCAAAGCTCAATTAAGACAGGTAAGCTTGATTAATATTCCAAAGCCAAACAGTCAGATGGTGCTGATTCTTCCAACACTGACAAGACTTGGGTTTTGATAGAGTTGTTATACTTCATAAATAAACAGTAGGTAAAACTATGGATTAAGGCCACATTAAGACATTACTCTTTGTGCAAGACTAACAATTACAGCGTAATATTCCTCTCGTCTCAAACCCATCCCTTAATTATATATGCTGCATGCTTCCCCTGCTCTCCAAAGCAAGCTAGCATGAAAACAGTTGCTTTTCCTTTCCAGTGATATCCCCAGTAGTGCCCTTGTCAGCACTGTTCCAGAACCACCGAGTTGCTGAAAACATTGTGTGTGCTGCATACAAAACTCCCTCAGCTTTCTGGGTGCTCTTTCCTTTCAGGTATTCCACACAAATTCATCACACATTAAACAGGATGATCTTACACTCACAATAAATTAGTGAATATTTAGCCTTGAGGCACAAGTTTGAAGCTAGCCATGCCTGGTAGCATCTGCATAGCATTATTTAATGAATATTAATCACTGTGTGAAGGAACTGGCCTCCATCCATTCAGCAGGATAAACTGAGTACACTTCTTATCCCACTACCTCCACTGGGATAAAAGACTACACATAACTAATGCTTAGAAACCACACACTTAAACAGACTTTAGATGTCAGAAGGGATGAAGTTTCATTCCTGCAACAGAAAACTGGTTCCCTTCCATTCTTGTCTGATTTAGAAGTGACCCCACACTCTCTCTTTGAGCTCAACAGCACTGGTTTTAAAATATCCCCTATACAGAAGCTGTATATACATACTTTCCTCCTGACATCCATCTGTGAAGCCTCCAGCTTCCCCAGAGTATGGCTGCTCCTCAGGGGTCTTTAATTTTAATATTGCTTTTGGAAACAAGAGGGCAAAATCTCCAAGGCTGAAGAACATAATTTTTCTAGGATGACCATCTGCTCAAATAGGTGCTGCCAGTAGAAAGAAACCCATGTAACTTACTCCACTCCTACCAGACCACACAGACACCAAACTCGTGGACACTCCCAGCCTCTGCCAATCCAACATCGAGAAGGAAGAAAAAGAGGATATCCTCCAACCCATGATGACTTTACCAGACAGGAAGAGAAGTTAATATCTGAAGAAGTCAGTCTGTTCACCTAGTTCAATTAACAACTTTACTTTTAAAAACCAGTTCCATTCTACTACAATCATCTTCTTTACAGATGTACTCATCCTCTTGGCTTCTCTTTCCCTTGAATCTCCTTTGGCGTTCTCCACCTTACACACAGACTGCCTCCTAATCTCAACACACAAATCCAGCATCACATCCTGAAGCACGTTTTATAGCACACGTCAGCCACACCCAACTGTCAACCTACCAGAGGTCTCTTCCCTGATAATCTGTTTGGCAAATACAACCAAGATCTGTAAATGCCTGAAGACAGGTTTCCTATTCACTTAAAGGCTGTATGAAACTACACACTTCCTGATGATCAAAAGAGTTAGTTCAGAAGAATGCTTTAATTACAACACTTCGTCGACCCCAACAGACAACACCCCGGCTACCTGCTGCTCGCCCAGCCACGGGGGGCATGGCAGCGCGGGGCGACAGCCCGAGGTCCCCCCCCCGCCAGCCCCTGACAGCCTCCCCGCGTCGCTCGCTCCAGGGGCGGNCCTGTCCCTGCCCTCGGCTCCGGCTGCTGCGGCCCCGCCAGCGGCCTGAACGTTGTGCCACGTTCACCACCCGCGTTCGCGGAAGTGTCGCTGGGGGAGCTCCCGCAAGCCCGCAAGTGGGACACGAGCACCTTCTGACATGAAGCCTCGCCTAGATAATGGCCCTGCGGGTCTCCAGTTTGTACTTGGCATGTTACTGTCAGACCGTTCTGCTAAGGAAGGCATTTCACAGAATCACAGAATCTGTTAGCTTGGAAAAGACCTCTGAGATCATCGAGTCCAACCTATGACCACACAACACCTTGTCAGCCACACCATGGCACTGAGTGCCACATTCAGTCTTTCCTTAAACACCTGCTGGGACGGTGACAACACCACCTCCCTGGGCAGCCCATCCCAATGCCCAATCACCCCTTCTGTGACAAAATTCTTTCTAACGGCCAGCCTAAACCTCCTCTGGCACAGCATCAGACTATGTCCTCTCATCCTGTCGCTTTCACCCTGGAGTGCAAAGTCATTCCTGCTTAAGGATGCAAAAAAGCCTTGGTTNTCCCCGCCGGCCCCATGTAACGGGGCCCAAAGCACCGCCGGAACGGCCCTTCCCGCTCCGCGCGGGGAGCGTGGAGAGGGACCCGCGGACGGACACGCGTGACCCGCGCCCACGCTGGGGGACCCCCGCCTGCGCGTGGGAGCGCCCCCCGTAGGCGGGGCAAGGCTGCACGTCAGCCCGCGGGATCGCCTCATCGCACGCGCGGTCCGCTCCGCCGGCTGCCGCCTCTCCGCTCACCTCCGCGGAGATTCCGCCGCCGGTGCTNCGCGTTCGCGGAAGTGTCGCTGGGGGAGCTCCCGCAAGCCCGCAAGTGGGACACGAGCACCTTCTGACATGAAGCCTCGCCTAGATAATGGCCCTGCGGGTCTCCAGTTTGTACTTGGCATGTTACTGTCAGACCGTTCTGCTAAGGAAGGCATTTCACAGAATCACAGAATCTGTTAGCTTGGAAAAGACCTCTGAGATCATCGAGTCCAACCTATGACCACACAACACCTTGTCAGCCACACCATGGCACTGAGTGCCACATTCAGTCTTTCCTTAAACACCTGCTGGGACGGTGACAACACCACCTCCCTGGGCAGCCCATCCCAATGCCCAATCACCCCTTCTGTGACAAAATTCTTTCTAACGGCCAGCCTAAACCTCCTCTGGCACAGCATCAGACTATGTCCTCTCATCCTGTCGCTTTCACCCTGGAGTGCAAAGTCATTCCTGCTTAAGGATGCAAAAAAGCCTTGGTTTGTGTGAGAGCTTTGTGTGCACATTGTGAATGACATTTTCTTCCTAAGTATAGAAATGAAAGTACATCAGATGAGACAAGGTGAGCTGTGCACAGACCTGCCTGCTACTGCACTGGGTTTGCACAGCACCTCAATCCCTTCTCTGCAACCTGCAACCTACAGGCACCGATTTAGGTACCATTTCAGGTGGCAGATACCTGGTGAGATCACTATTGAGGTGGGCCATAGGTAGGATTTATTCTGCCATTTAGTCCCAAAACATTGTAAAAGGCATTTTCCAGTCTCACAAATTTCCCAACTGTGGTTTTAATAAGCAACAGCAAATGCTTGTATGGACCCAAAGAAAGAATGTCAGTAGTTGATGGTGCTTGGGGACCAGCCTCATAAATAGTAAGAGAAGTTTCCTTTGCAACTGAAGAAAATTAAGAACCACTTAGACACTAGCCTATGGTTGTGTGTGAGAAGCATAAAGCTGCCAGAATACGTAGAGCTGAGAAGGGAGTAAATTAGTGTGATCTGGAGAAGGAGCTGGAACCTGGAAAATATAAGCAAGAAATTTGGCACTGGATATTAGTTCCTCACAATTTTTAGTAATAAACAGGATCTTATCAAATTCATCAGATTCCCTTCCCTGTCATTCTCCCAAATATTGGGTGTGCCAGAGGGGCAAGAATAAAGGCATTGACATAGGTGCAGCTATATTGGAATGTAGGTGTACCATGCCACTGTAGCATAGATCCATACATTAATTCATCCTAAAAACAGCTTTACAAATCAAAGTAACTTCTATGACACTGTATCTAGTTTGTAGGAGGGGTTTGCAGTGTTTTGACTCTTGCTGACTACCTGCACATGAGACTGAGACCTCAATGATTGCGTTTGCAAATTGTGGAAATCTTCATGTTAACCACTAAGGAAAGATTTTACTTCATGAGAGGAGTGGATCATGTCGAATCATGACCTTGCAGGACAGGTCTCAGTCTTACAGGCAAAGAAAATTGGGATAGAGGAAAGCACAACATGACGTTCAATTGAGAAATGCAGTCCTGAAAATGCATGTTCTTAAATTAAAAACTAGAGCTTATTCCAGCATAACTCTTGATAGTGTGTACATTTTGGTTTTGTTCCTCTTTTTCCTCATCCCCTCTTAACCTTTCTTCTCATCCAGCGGTGATGTCTTTTCCTTTCACAGGTGCTGCAGGGTTGGAGGTGTCCTGGGCTCTGTGACTCATTTGGTGATGGCTCCATGAGGCTGCCCTCCCACTGTGATCTGGCATATCTGCTCTCCCTGTGTTTACTTTCTGCCTCCAGACCTGCTCCACCCTTTTTCTGCCAAAAACCACCCCATCAACAGGGTTTGTCATTTAATGTACATTTTGCCCAGCATCTTCTGCACCAGAGGCCCAGGTTCTACTCACTGTCATGGTGTCACCACCTTAAATTAGGAAATAACAAATCTTCTGAAGAGTTAATAAAAATAAACAATGTCTTATCCATGGATAGTAGCAATCTTTGGATCAAAATCAATCCCTAAAAATGTGCATTGTGATAAAATATTGTGAAGAGCATTAGGCAGCGTTCTCCAGTGTTGTAAGGTACACTATACAACACAGCCTGTATTTCATAAGTTATCAGTTTGTTGTGTTGACAATGCTGCCAGAAGCCAATCCTACTCAGTATAATCAATCCTATTCTTTCCAATCCTACTCTTTCCTTTTCTGATCAGCATGTTTTAAATATTAAGCAAGTTTAGTACTGTTCAGATGTTACCTTTTATCTACCTTTTAATCTTGTCAGAGTTACATAGTTGCAAAGCACAAGGTGACATTCTTGTGGGTCACTGTAAATAGAGAAGTGAGACACTCAGGAGTAAACATGTCACTGATTACATTGGAAAAAAGATGGTAATTTAAGCCAGTGTCAGTCTGGAAATTATTAATGTAATGGTAGACAGAATCCTTTAGGGAGAGGGAAACTATTCTACCAGGGAGGCTGTACTGAGAGATGAGCATAAAACTCATTCCAGGGGGTTATTTGAAGTTAGTGATAGTGCAGCTGGGTGGGGATGGGTGACACCCCGCCCCCCAAAGGTGGTCTGTGTATCTTCACAACCTATGGAGATTCAGTCCACTTTCTGGAAATATTGAGGGATTTGGGATGAAAACAAGCCAAAAATCTGATTCCAAAAACAGTCTAAACTCACATGTCTAGACATAGATATAGAAATATATATGCATCTACATACATATAATATATATGTAGATTGTATAATCCCCAATCATATAAAATCTAATATTAATATGGTTTATGTATATATACATGCTGCATATATACAGCTACAAATAAATATAACATATGTGTGTATATATATAAAATATATGTAGATTGTATAATACCCAATTGCATAAAATATAATATTAATTGAGATATATATTTTTTGGTTTGGTTTGGTTTGGTTTTGGGGTTTTTTTGGGCAGTTTTTTAGTTTTGGGGGGTTGGGGGGGTTGGTTTTGTTTTTTTGATATGTTTTTGTTTTTTGGGTTTTTTTTTTAATTGCTTTTCCTTTCCACCCAAAGATTTATGCTTTCAGACGATCTTATTTACAGGTAACCCCCTCAGCAGTGCAGGGTGGAGTAAGTAAGGTCTGGCTGGAGCAGATAATTGCTCTGCCATCAGCGATAGCCCTGGCCCCCGTCCAGTGAACATAAACGGGTGGGCAGAAGGGTCACTGCTTCACGTATGTGATAATCCCGGGGGGGTCTCATAATTCAGTTCCTCGCTGCATTCGCATGCATGCAATCCCTCTGCAGAGGCAGCGTTGCTTTCTCTTGGGGTGTTATTTTTTTTTTATATCAGCAAAGACAACCAGGAAGAAAAAAATGTTGCATTAAAATTAGAACGGACAGTCGATTGCTGAAGCGCTTTATTTTTTAGATTTTTTTTTTTAAACCTAATTCACCTTAAAGAATCTCAAAATCAGCCACAAGGGAAAGATCTGTGAATTTTTGTAATGAAAAGCGGTAGCCTCTAGGGCCCAGAGGATATGCAGGGAGGCATTTTCTCTTGCTGGTGCAGCTGAGAGCGAGCGAGAGCGAGCGAGACCTGGAAATGAAAGTAAAGAGATCAGGAGGCACATGGAGGGAGCTGCAGGGGCAGCCGATCCAGAAGCAGAATGCTGCCTTCTATAATTAAATAGCACTTACTATTATTATTACTTCTAGTAATAATACATTAATAATATCTCTAGTAATACAATACCATTTATCAAGGAAAGTTTATGCATAGTGTGGGGGGGAGAACCCGAGGAGAGGTGAGTTCTTTTTTATTATTTTGGGGGGTTTATTTTTGTCTTAAATCAATTCTGTACGTGTGTGTGTTTGTGTATGTAGAAAGGGGTGGACTTGAGAAACAAGAAATTCGGGATGTTGCTTCATTAGAAAGTAAAGGTTTCAGATAGTAACTGCATAGATGAAAGGTTGTGTAATTGGAAATTTAAAAAAAAGTGGTGAAAAATAATACGGGTGAGATTTTGAAGCTAAACCCCCTTCCGCCAAAAATGTGGGGTTTGCAAAAAAAAAAAAAAAAAAAATTGTCAAAGATCCTAATCCCACCCCCTGGAAAAAAATGTGGTAGTAGTCTAAAATTGGATAGCTAGGGGAAAAGCCCCTGGGTTTATATGGAAAACTTAGTATTAATCGCGTTTGTGCCTGTTTGTGTTTTGTAGGTTCGAGATGTGTGTTCTGGTCTGTATTTAGGCTGCAGTTTCCCCCTCTTGTTTGGTACAAACCCCATGAAACGGCAGAGAAGCCCTTTGGAATTGCTTTTTAGAGGCACCTTCTGTAGGGTCTTCTAAAGTTTATCAAATAAGAAGACTGTGTTTTGGTTTTATTTGGGTTTTGTCTGTTTGTTTTGGTTTTAATTCTTTAATGTTTTAGACAGTTTCCGGGTGGCAGGGGACATTATGTGTTGGGTTTTTTTTTTTTCTTTTTTTTCCTCTTAAAGCCGCCTCCCAGACTCTTGGAGATGCGTGATTTTTATTTAACGGGATGGGGGTGGGGAAGGAGGAAGAGTATGTTTTGGCTTGTTTTCCTTTTCCCGGGGAAGCCTGGATGTCTCCTGCCGCGGGAGACCCCTCCCAGCACGGCCGCGGTGGCGGGAATGCCGGCGTGCCGGCGTCCGGCAAAGCCGCGGCGGTGCGGGGGGCGCCGCCGGCCCCTCTCGGCTCCAGCGGCCGAGGTGGCGCCTCTCTCGGCCGCGGCCTCTACGCAAGGCCGGGGATCGGCGGCCTAGTGCTGGCAGTGAGGGAGGGAGGCGAGCGAGGGCTCCCGCGCCATCCGTGTGGGAACCAGCCCCGGAATTTAGTTTTTCAAATGAGGCAGGGGAATGCGAGCTGGGTGGGCATGAAACTAAGAGCAAATGGCTTAGGGATAGGCAGCGTCACCCCACAGCCCTCTCCTTGCTCCTCGGCTGCGCTGCAGTGGGGGTAGGAGGAAGGGTGGCCTGTGGTACATGAGGGTGTTATATGTGGAACACAAGGCTGAAGGAAGTGGAAAATGGGGTCATGGGGTCTGAGGTGGTCAATTGAGGCTTTTAGCCCCCACCACCATCCCCTCTCAGGGAAACTTAGAGTCACTGCTTTTATTTTCACTGAGGCATGAGCTGGTTGTTGCAACCTTGCTCTGTATTCTCTAGGTGCAGTGAATATTGCTGGGTGCAGCTGGTGGCACCCCAGTGACCCCAGTGGTCCTGCAGAGCAGAAGCAGCACTAGTGGGGTGCTGGGATGTGAGATGGTGGCCATGGAAGTACCTTGGGGTGGCCAGTGCGGAGAGGGACAGAGGAGTCGGGCCTGGTGGGCACAACATAGTGGTGGGAAATCTAAGAGCTGTTGGCTGTGAGAAGCAGTCAAACCCAGGGAGTAGGGCATAGCAGAAAACAGCTGCAGGAGTGAGCAAGAGCCCAAATTTGTAGTGGGCTCTGCAGTTTGTCCTTTGCTTGATGTATGCCCAGTTATCTATTCTGCTGCACCACTGAGGTGGCTAAACTGCAGCTAGTGAAAGACTCCCATGTTTCAGACCAGTGTATCCTGGAGCCTTTTTCCTGGGTAGCTCCAGTCTCAGCTCTACAACTTGCCACTTGCATCTCAGTGTACTTTCTGGCTGAAATGTTACAGTCAGCGCCTGGAAGTCAGTCAGGTGTCAACTCATTGCCATCTCAGAAATACAGTATGAAAAACTTCGCCCAAATTCAACTCTGGCAGGGTTATGAATAACACCCGTGTTCTTGATAAGATAAATTCAAGTCTTTCCCTTCATCTCATCTTTCTACTATCTACCCATCTAGAAGATATCCAGCCAGTTTGTGATTAAGTCACCCAGTTCCCTAGCTCATGCTTCTTTCTGAAGGCAAGAAAACCGTTTTACTTGACTGTAGTATTTTATTCCTGTCTGGCAAATGGTTTGTAATTTATTGACAAACTGTGAGTTAAGTTCTCTCTAGATGCTGGACCAGAGAGGATAAGTGTCTGTGGACTGAAAGGGTAAGAGCTTTGTAGTGGAGGTATAAATACTCAGGATTTGAATTTTGCTGGTGATTTGAGTGGACAAGTCTGGACAGAGAGATTTGGTTGGGAGGGAGAAAAGGGATGCTTAGACACAGTGCTTCATAAAATGTTTTCTACTGTGTTTCTAAAAATATTTGAAAGACCAAGAAAACAAAAACTAAACAAGCTTTGCACTTAAAATTAATTATACAGTAGCTGTGGTAGAGTGTGCAGCAGAACTGAAGTGTTGCTCATGTGGGTGGCTCACTGTGTGTTGGGTTTGCTGGTGCAACAAGTGCATGGCTTGGTCTGAGTGTTAAGTGGAACACTGAAGAGGCTGGAACAATGAGGGGAGATTGAAGTGACTGAGTTTGCTGGTGAGGTGGTGGGGGAGGAGGTGTGAGGAGCAAAAAGAGGAGTCTGAATGGCAGCCTCCTGCAGTGGTTGGGGCAGGCAGGACAGGTGAGGGGTCTGCCACGTGTGAAGGAGATTGCCAGTGTGGAGTCACATCGAAGGGAAAAGAAAGGTAGTTGTTCCTGAGAGGTGTGCAAGAAGTTGTTGGGGCGACAGCACATGGTGTACACTTTGAAGGTGTTGCCATGAGGGGATGAGTCTCATGACATAAGTCTGGAGGTGTGACAGACCTTTAGCAGAGAAAGCTGGTCACCCACTTGCCAGGAGGGAGGAATGTGGGGCAGTACCAGGGAGCAACAGTCTAGAGGGGAGATCAGGCCTGTGGTTTATGTCTAAAGAAGGCAATGGAGCGTTTTGAGTTGAAGAACATTCACTCTGGAAGATGAGTGTAGAACTGCAGAGCATAAACAGCATGCAGGTCACAGAAGGTTGCATTTTATGAGGGTTTTGTAGCAAGGATCAAACTGTAGCTGTGTATTGTGGGACTTATAGAGGTGCAATAGGCTGGTCAGCCATCCACATGAAGCAAGGGTGGAAATATTCATGTTGGATGCAGTGGCAATAGTGGTGAGGAGAGAAAAAACAGAAGGGGAGCTTCGGGATGCAAGAAGAGTTGGGTAAGTCTGGAAAGGAGACATTCTGTAGCCATTGCCAGTCCTTTGGCTGCACTCCAGGTTTGGGTCAGTAATGTTTGAATGCCCTTCTCTCTGGGCAAGCAACAGTAATCAGTTCTTGCTGTAACACAGACCCACATGCTGTGTAGGATGTTTTAGCAGCAGGATCAGGGTAGCTGTGAGAACGGGTACTGATCTGTTCTTCACTCCTTGCAGGATGTTTTAAAGGCTGAGCTCAGAAACAGAAGTAGACCATGTGTATGAGAAGCTTTTCGAGGTGGTGATCTGTTTTGTGGATATACACAATTGTAAAGGTGTGCCACGGCATTTTTGGAATGCTCCATTGACTTTGTGAGGACCGGCCAGTGTTCAGCTGCTCTCCCCACAGTCATCAATCTCCCTTTTCATCAGATCCGTGGGCTGCTGCTTCACTTCCCTGGCTTTTGTTCCCTCCAGCATGACTCATGTCAGGGAGCAGCAAGAGCAGGGCTGCACCTCCAGTGAGGACAAGCGAGTAGCTGAAGGTGATGGCAGTCACCAGCAGTGCCCTCACTCATAGGGTACAGTCCCACCACACCTGAACAGTGTAGGCAGAACTAGATGCTGGTAGCAGTGGTCCATCCACAGTCCCAAAGAGGATGAGGTGGTGAAGGTCCACCCAGCGAGTCCAGCGGTAGGAGATGGTGCCAGAGACAGGACTGGAGACAAGCTGTCTGCAGTGGAGGTCTAAGATTTGTCCCAGAGGTAGAACTGTGGACAAGTTCACCTACAGCATAGCTCAGACAAGGCAGGACCTGGACCTTGGTTGAAATGGAGCTCCTAGACTGTGGACAGAGGGGCGTAGGTGGGGGTCCAAGGGGAGGCTGTTTGGAGTACTTCAAGCCTTTAGTGTATTCAGGGACCAGACAGCTAGAAATTCTTCCTTCCTCCCTGTGCTCTCCCCATGAGCCTTCGGGAGGGTCCACTTGACTCTTTTGCCTTCTCTTCTCCCCCACCGTTCCTCTCTTGTTATTCCCTGTGGAGACTCTTTCCTCGCTCTTGTCTCTGATGGCCTTCACGGTTCTCCTACAGTGCTCTGGGGTGGCTCTTTCATGTCTTTCACTGCTGTCTTTGTGGAAATGGTTCCTACTGCTCCTCTTCTGCTTCTCTGTTCCCTCTTACTTCCTCTGTATTTGCAGAATTTCATACAAGGAGAAAAATTGAATGAATTACCTCTCTCTCCTTGTCTACCTCTCAAGTCTGTGTCCCTGTATCATTAGTGATCATATTAACCTCACAATCTCCTTGTTAGATTTCCTTCTTTCTTCCTGATTGCTCATTATCCAGGTTATTAATGAATCAGTGTAGGCCTTCCGTTGGTGTTGTACTGAAGTATATCAGCTCTTCTCCATCACTTCTGTTAAAAGCCTTTGTAGAGATGCTGATCATCCCTCACTTTGTTAGCTTTCCCTTTCTTGCTGCACTGCCCATCCTGTTCCAAGTTCAGCTGCCTAAAATCTCCTGCCTGCTGCTTGAACCAGATTGCTCCCAAATTTAATGTCTGATGACTTACAAACTGCAGTGTCACTTTCAAGCTCTTGCTTCCTTCTGCTGCCGCTTTTTCCTGGTCTTTCTCTCACTCCAGTCTTTCCCCCTTCCCCCAGTTCTTGTTCTTAGTGAAGGGCAGGTATCAATTCTACATTTTGCTTGGCACAGAGCACAATCAATAAGGGCTTGCTGAGTTGTCAGGATTGATTTTTATGTACCTTAAAGGCCCCTTCACCCTGTTCAGGGTGAGCTGTTCAGACTGTCTGTCATTGATACTGCAAGATATCTTAGAATGATAGGGATGGTCTTAATGTAAAAGGGAGTTGGATGTTAATGCTCTCCAAGTTGTTGTAGTGTAAAGGTGGAGAAATTTAGTTTCTCTTGTATCTTTTCAGAGGCTGTCCTGGGATGGGAAGGTACAGTGTCTTCATCTCCATCTCATCTCAGTGTTTCTGTACTTGCTGCCTTTGTCCCCAAGTTCCTATTCCTCACATGCTGAGCATTATTTGTGGTCACAGCTGGTTATGTGAAATTTGCTGTCACCAGCATCTCAGTTTTGTCACAAAATGCCATCCTTTCTCCCCTTCATTATTCTTTTCTTGTGTGACAAACCTGTGTACCTTGGAGAAAGGTCACTGAGGAGCCATTCCAAAATTTGCTTCCAAACTGCAGAGGATGAAGTGCAGATAACTCTTGAGCCTTCCTAAGGTGCCGCCCACCCCAGTTTAAAGTGCTGCAGGATAGGGCTCTGTTCCCACACCGAAGAAGTGCTCCCCAGTCTGTGCTGCTCTTGCCTGCTGATTTTCGGCATGAAATCCCCATTGCGTGGATTCAGTGCTGTCCTTTTATGTGGACCACAGCAAGCAATTCCATCTCCTTCCTTTGCACCTCCCTTTGTGCTGTACCTCCATATACCTTATGTAGATAACTTGTTTCATATGCTGTGCAGTAAACCAGTTTAAATCTGTCCCAGATAAATAGTGGTCAGAATTGCTTATCACGGGAGGGTCTCGGTACAAATTCCTGAAATGACTGCCAGTGCAGGCAAAGATGGTGTTGGGTTTCTTCCCTTTCCTAGAAGGCAGTCATGATAACAGTTGTTTCCCATTGCTTTATTTACTGGCAGCCTAAGCAGAGAGCTCAGATTGAAGTAATTCCTCTTTGCCCATGTATCCTGTCAGTGGCATGTGAGAAAAAGCAGATACTTAGCTGCTTGCCGTGCTGTATCTGCAGTGTGGATAAATCATGGGCTTCGCTGTTCAGGGCATCTGGTCTGGAACATTTTGTTAGTAGTAAATTCAGGCACAAACAAAATACTGTGCTGTTTAATTGCCAGCAAGACCTAAAATGACTCACTTTGTGTTGTTTCTTTTTCTTCTTCCTCCGCAGCAACTATAATGGAGAGGCAGAAGAGAAAACAAGAAATAGAGAAAGGACTTCAGTTCATTCAGTAAGTGGACAACCTCAGTGTTCCCTGTGGATTTGGAGGCAGTTTTCTTTCTATCGAGGATTGCAGGAACTGAGTTTTTCCTATTCACTGCTTTGGGTTTGCTGCATGGGAAAGAGATACTGTCCTGAGGATTTTCACTGTGATTTTTCAGGGTGTTTCTTGTCCTGTTACCCCCCTAAACTTGAAATTCTGTCATTTTAATATCCTTTGGTTTTGCCCTCCGCTGCAGGTCCAGAATGATCTTTATAGTCAGCCTAATGCTAATAGTGCTTGGACCTTCTACATCATCTTCAGAATGAAGATCTCAAAGTGCTCTTTCAACAAGGTTATCCCATCTTTGTTAGGAAGGGAGATAGTGTTTCTGTTCTGTAGGTGGGGAAACAAGGTACGTAACTTGTTAGGTACCCCATATGGTGCCTATAGGAAAAATAGACGACCTGGGCTCTTTTACAGTTGCCAGCCTGGTAGATGTCTCAGATCACTCTTCTATGAATATCATGTGGCCTTGTAGAGCTTGAAGTGGTTGCTTATGTGGTAGTTACAAATCCAAGTACTTCCTTATAAAATGCAGTAGTATTTTCCCCTCCAACGTTTGAGTTAGCAGAGGGCTCAAACTCAGGTCCAGGTTCCATGGTGAATGAGGTAGTAGTAAGATTGTAATCAGATTGGTTTGGGGTTTTTCAAGTTCTGCTTTGAGTCCTGAAATTATTATGCCTGAAATCTGTGCCTCTACAGTAGGAAACTCCCCCAAATCATCCATGTTACATATTTGTATCCTGTAATATGGCCATGATATTTTCATCCCAGTCTGAGACTAAATGGGGGTGATAACCCAGTTTTGGAGAGGGAATTGTGAGATTTACATTGGTAGCACTTACAAAAATGCACAACATTCTGGGGAAGAAAATAATTTAGAAATATGAGGTGTAGTTCTTGCATCTGGGGTGTATCTTGCTCTCTGAAGCAGGAGCAGTGCCATATGTTGGTTTGTTTTGATGCAAAAGAGGGAGTCCAAGTTTGTAAGCAGCATGAATGTTTCTTAGAAAGCCATGACATTTCCTGTACTTAGTTTTAAGGAGTGATTAGATGAAATCTTAAAAATGTATATTCTGTAATCATGCATGAACTGTAGGTGAGAAAAGCTGTGAAAGGTGCTAAGGATTCCTGTAGAGCCTGTTGATTTGTCCTTGAAGAGAAAAAATAAGTATATGTGGACCAAGCCTGGATGAATTGGGTGGTCTCAGTTTGAAGAACAGAACCTTTCTCTTAAGTCTCTGTGCTGTTGTGGGGTAGGTGTTATCCACACAAGCACTGCCAGTGTTTGTGGCACAGCCCTGGCCAGGAGAGTTGGAGTTAAATGGTCTCCTGAATCTGCACTGTTTTCCCCCTTCCTTTTGTGGGGTGGGCCTGAAGGCATGTGGCTAAGTTGAGGCAGAGAAAAGTGATTGCATTTATCTCTGTATGTCTCTGATCTCACAAAGGATTCGAGGAGGTCTTGGAGTGCCACTCTGGTGCCTCTCATTAGAGCCAGATGCACATAAAAAACACTTGTATTCTTCAGGGCAGTCTCTCATGGGGCTTTATTAAAGATGGGTTTTTTAGGTGACTGTCAGAAGGCACATTACAGAGGATAGTGTATGCACTGAAAGTGAATGAGAATAAGACTCCTCTAGTCTCAAGTCCCTCTGAGACTTGACCATCACTTGACACCACTGTGACTGTAACTGAGCATAATGCTCCCTAACTGTGTTCTCTTTGCCTCAGCTGTCTTTGCAGTGATAAAATGTTCAGTAACTTACTGAGGTCACCAACACAGGACCAGAAAAATGATCTCTTCATCAGACAAAAGCCCTTGTTTGTGTGGATGCCTGTTTCATGAGTATTTTCTCTTCTTTTTTTTCAGGTCCACATTACCCCTAAGCCAAGAAGATTATGAGGTAATGGAGATTTTGTTTGTTGATGCTGGGAGCCCTCTGGTTAGCAAGATGTGTTCTGTTGCACAGCCATTAGTTTACATGCCAAAAGTGAAGAATGTGGGATGGTCTGTCACAATTTGCCTGTGACTTAAAATTTTAAGTTTCTGATGATGACAACTTTCAGAAAAAGGAGAAGACACTTGATGTTCAAGAAGAACGGGATTTGACTGGATTATTCTCATCTACCAAAAAACCTGATGTTTTACAGGAGAGTAGGGATGCAGGAGTATCTTAGTGGGCAGGAAGTTTGCTAAAAGATATGGAAAGGAATGGGAAACTGGGAAGTCTCTCCTGTCTCTGAATATCCACTTGAGTCTGTTTGTTCTCTCCGTGCTGCTCAGGCCTTTTTGCAGAAGCTGGTGAGAAACTTGTTTGCAGAGGGCAATGATTTGTTCCGAGAGAAGGATTTCAAGCTTTCCCTGGTGCAGTACGTCGAAGGGCTGAATGTGGCGGATTACGCAGCCTCTGATGAGGTGACCATCCCAAAGGAACTCCTCTGCAAGCTACATGTCAACCGAGCTGCCTGCTACTTTGCCATGGTGAGTGCTTTCCCAAGTTGTCCCCAGGAACTGGGGGGACATCATGGTTGCAGCGCTGTGCGGTTGGAAAAGATGCCAAGAGGTGTTTCAGCTGGTTTTGTCCACTCCCTGTTCAAACTGGGGGAGGCAACAACACACTGAAAAGTTTGGTATCTCCTCACAATTGCACTGTGTCTTGTGAGACCAGAGGAAGGATGTGAAGAGGGGGGGCCAGGCCTAAGGTACTGACAATGCAGTTCTGGTCTACATTGGTGAGGAAGTAGTACCATCCAGTGTCTTCTGGTATTGAGCAAGTATTTTTCTGGAATACTGTTTGAGTATTGCTCTGGAGGCCCTTGCCTTCTCCTATGAGACACTGGGAGACAGTAGGAAGGCTTTGGGTCTTGAAGGAACTTGCAGCATTCACATGGAAAAGGATTCTGAAATACCCAGGCTCTAAAAGGCTGTGTGCTTCCATTTTACTGAGGCATATAACAGCTTTCCTTTATGGCACAACCCCAGAGCAGGCCCATCCTGTTTGTAATGACACTGAGTTCCCTGAAAATTAGCAAGCAGTCACATAATTAAAGACTTTCAAGTGTAACATGCCCAGGGTAGAGGGGGAGACAAGATAAGGTTGCTCAAGCAGCCTTAGTTCTGTCATTCACTGACTTTGAAGTGTTTTGAGTTTTGCAAGATTTAACAAAATGTTCTGTTAATGTAGGTGTGTTTGCACGCTGGTCTGTGCGTGAGGTAACATAGGTACTTCCACCTGCCACTTGTATTCCTGTTTTATGCTGAGAGATAGAACATTTGCACTCACAGAGAAGGAGGAGTTAGTCTGCTGTGCCTCAGCTGACTCTAGGTGGTCTGTTCCATGCAGGGGTTGTATGAGAAGGCACTGGAAGACAGCGAGAAGGCTTTAAGTCTGGACAAGGAGAACATCCGAGCGCTGTTCCGGAAAGCGCGTTCCTTAAATGAACTTGGAAGACACAAAGAAGCGTATGAGTGCAACAGCCGATGCTTGTTGTCCCTCCCACATGTAAGTTTTTGACATACAACTCATCTTGGTTTTGTGGCTCACAACCTTCCTCTCCTCAACATGCTTAGTGTGAGGGCAGAGGGTAGTGGAAGAGGAATCTTGGCTGTTCCCAAGTACATGGTTATGCCCAGAGATTCTGCCTCTCTGACTCAAAGATGTTTGTCTTCACATGTTTCTTCAGGCCAAGTCACCTCTTACAGTCAGTGCCAACCAGGGACACCAGTTAGTGACAGCAGGTTCATGGTCTGTTTGTGAAGAGCAAACCCCTGCCCTAGCAAAAGGTGAACTAAAGCCATGAGCGTGTTTTAATTGGCTGCTTTTATATCTCTAATGGAAGTGACTAGGAGCATGGGATAAATGGGAACTGGAGCTCTGGAAGGAAAATACGTGTGGTTTTCCTGTTTCGGATAAAAATATCTCACATTTCACTTACTGATTGCTAAGGCAAAGTGATCAAGCTTTTTATTTCTTGAGAAATATGCAAAGGTGTCCTTGTCATCACATGTCATAGTTATTTTTGTGTTCATGGGTGTGTAAATTTTTGCATGCAGAGGGGACTATCTGCATATACTAGGAGCTAAATATTTTCCTGCCAGTGCTTTTGAGCATCCTCTTAGGCCAGATATTGTTCAGGAAACCAGACTGTGATTACATGGATTCAAGTGAGCACTGTGCTGATTTTGGTTCTGATCCATCACAGCAATGTTATTATAAGAAAAATGCATCTGCCTCAGCAGGAGAAGTTAACTTTCCTTTATTATTAGTGTTATGGAAGCAATCTTTGAAAGCCTTGTTAGCAGTTCGTTATTCCTTTTGTATAGCTTGTAAATTCTAGTTTCTTTGACTTGGCAGTACAGGGTGACCAAAACAGGGTTACCATGTTTGGGGAGTCCCAAGGAACTGTTTTATAAACAAACCCTTTGATTAACAAAAGCATCTAATGTAGATGTTCTTGTAAAGCCATATCTGGCTATATTTTACAGTGCAGTTCAGCCACTTAATTTAATTTATATTTTAACCATATAGTTATGTTTACATAGCTCTCATTATTATCGTTATGATTATCATAGTCTAAAGGTCCTTTATTAAACTTCTCTGTGTCAGGGAAGTTCAGCCTAAAAAACTCCATATTGAGTGATGCGCATTTCCTATTCTAAACAATTCAACCTTGTAAATTAATGTACCCCATTGTCTTAATACCTGCTTAACAGAAATCATAAGCCTTCTCTGCATCAAAGGCAAGTCATGCTGTCCATCATTTCAGTCTTGTTTCCATTACCCTCGGGAGCACATGGGTACTTCCATCTTGCATTGCTATAATTGCTGAGAACTTTTTTGTGGTCAAAACAGATCCTGTCTTAAAACTTCTGGTGATAAAGGATCTGCCACTCATTTGGCTCACTGTCTGTCAGAGTTAACTTATTTCTGGGTGCAGATACTCAGTGCTACTAGTTTGCAGAAGTGCTCAGTAAGGTGAAGTTAATACTCCTTCGTGGTACACTATTTTTTGTATGGCATGGGGTGTTTTAGAAGAGGAAATGGACAAGCTAGATTTTGTTTTTACTGAGTTCAATGAAGATGGTGACAAGACTAATGCTGAGGGTGTGGGGGAGTGAGTACAATCAAAAAATGGCACTCCAAATTGAAGGGAGAAATTGCTGATACAGTGGACTGAAAGAACCAGAGGCTTCTCAGTTGTTGAAAGGGAAAGGACTCAACCTGCAGGGAGAAAGAGATTGGAAAGACCAGCACGGCAACTAGAGAAGAGGGCAGACTTCAAGGGTGGAGATGAGGGAGGAGATGTTGGAACATTAAGGAGGGCTATCTCAGTAGGCTGGGCAGATAGTTTTTTTCTTCTTTGAAAAAACTGTTAAAGTACTCCGGTATTTTTGCGAACAGGGAGAGAGAGGAAAACAGAAGGAAACAGTTGCTGGTGATATATAACTGTAGAAGACTGTGGCAGGTTGTTAGTCTGGGCAGAAGGCCCATGGTGGTGTGTGAGTTGGCATGGACACTGGGCAGGGAGGATGGTAAAATGCCACGCAGTGGGGAAAGCTGAAGGATCTGCTTGACTAAGCTGAGGCAGTTTAACTGGATACAGTCAAAATGCCTTCTGGCTAGTAAGTTGAAAACTGAGACTTGGTTTCAGCTTTAAAAACAAACAAGCAAAACAGGCTGGTGAGTCCTGTCTGCATATCAAAACTGATTATTAACTCTGCAGCTGGCAGAGAGGGAGGACATGCAGGCTCCTTCCCAGGCATGGAGACCTTGCGGAAGCTGTATCAGCAGCCAGCCTTGGCAGCTCCTTCAGCCAGCTTGCCAGCAGGACTCCTGAAACCTGTTTTCACAGAGTGGGTGCTTTGTTGGAAGCAGATATTTGATTCTGATTTTCTGCAGCATTGAATGAGTGTAGGGCAAAACTCCTGGTGAAACTGCAGCTTCTTGGCAGGACTGAATGACAAGAATGCTGAAGTCTGTCTGGACTCTCCTGGGGCTGCTCTGGAAATTACCTACCTGCTGCTGTCTATAGTTGAGGCTTCTTGGTGCAGCCCAATTGCATAACTGCATTCCTCTGTTTCATTCTATGTGCCACAAAGGCAAAACTGAAAGTGTCCTGTCAATGATTTCTTCCCCAGGATGAAAGTGTCACACAACTGGGACAGGAGCTTGCCCAGAAGCTGGGACTGAGGGTTCGAAAAGCATACAAAAGACCTCAGGTATGACTTCTTTTGTCTTAGAGGCTGTTCTTTGTTTGCACAGATTTACTTTTGCAGAAGTGGTAGGTGCTGCTCTGCAGTTACAGACGTGTACACCACCCTGCAAACTCTTTAGCAGACTGCTGGCAACCCTCCTTGTCCTGACCCTCTGACTCACTTTGCCTTCATCCATTTCTAGCCCCATTGCTGCTCTATGTCTACTGCCAGGGTGTTTTCTGAGTACCCATCTGAGCCAGGCTGGTGCTGCAGGAGAAACTTCCGATGCAGTAGATGCCTGTTTTTAATGCAGGAGAGAGACATGTGGCCTGATCCCAAAGCAGGTTTTGCATTACAGTCCTCTCCCTGTTATGGGATGAGAAGCATGGGATCATCTGCTGCATTGGAGGGCTGGTTTTGTAGTGCAGTGGATCATGAAGGGTTCCTGCACCATTTCTAGGCGTAGACTTCTTTGTGGTGAGGGAAAGGATTGTGCTTTGGGAGAACAACGGGTACACACCTGATCAGAAGCTAATTGACACCGGTGGCTGGCTCCCTAACTTGGCTCTGCAAGGGAGTGCTGTAGGTGTTTAAATGTGTACCCTGGGATGGAGCTAGAGGGCATCAGGCCACTGCTAGCCATAAAGCTGCTCTCCCATAAAGCTGCCTTGGTCACGGATTTTGTTCTCAGGAGCAGAGAACATGAGCTAGTAGCAGAGGCTGACATTTGCGTTTGCATCCTCGGCCCCAGGCACACAGTTTGTTAAACAAACAGCGTGTTCCATCTCCAGAGAGGCACCTTTGTAGTATTGAGGTGGAGTGATTGGTGGGCATCTGGTTTGCAGAGAGCTTTTGGGGTAAATCTGGCTGTAACATGTTAATCCTCTCCCCAACAAACCTCACGTGTCATTTGCCTACCCTAAAAAAACTCTTTGATCTTGCAGGAGCTCTCAACACTCCCAAATGATTCTGTCTCAAAGAAAGGGAAGTTTATGGGGAAATACTTTTTGTAGCTGTTCGCTGTGTTGGCCTTGCCACCTTTTTTGCTGCTGTCATGTTACTCATCTGAGATGGGCTTAAACCACCTGTAGATTAGAAATATAAAAATTAAACACTCCAAAATGCTTTTTATTATTTGAAATTTTGTGATTGGCGTTTTGTTAACACTTTGTGAGTTCTTGTGTTGAGTTCCAGCTTTCACTCCAATACTGTAATGCCTTCTCAAAGTAGTAATTTCATAATGAAAAACAAACCCTTCTGTTTCTCAAGGAAGTTTTTTGCCTCCTGATTGTGGGTCGGATGTTCTGAGGTGTACAGAACAATTATATGTCCCTTTTCGGTGTTGACAAACGCATATCCATGTGTCACAATGGGGTAACCTTTAGGGGTGGCTTTTATTTTTGGGCAGTGCTTGGAAGGAAACCATATTGTAACTCATCTTTACCTAGTTTATGAGCATTCATAGGCTGAATTCTGCTCTAAGACTGCTCTCTTCCTTGCAGCAGGAATTGGAAACATTCTCACTACTCAGTAATGGCACTTCAGTCAATTCATCAAACCAGGTAGAGTGTGCATCCTGCGGTTGTTACTGTTTGTGGATTGTGCTACTAGAATGTTTTAAGGTTTTATTTACATGCAAATTTATAACTGTCTTTTAGGTTTGAACTGTTTTAATGAGTGTTTTCTGCTTTTAAGGAGTATTGCCAAGAAATTAATTTCTTTGAAAATATTTCTACTGATGTAATTTTTTATGTCAGTAATTAGATCACTGAAGATGCATGTTTTTCTTAATTATTGTGAATGCTTGCTTTCTGTTGCATTTTAAATAAATTTCTGTTTTCAAATTTTGTGTTTCTAACAACAATGCTAAAGTAAAAGTCAGAAAGTGCAAGTGCTGAAGAAACATACAAAATTAAATCCCGTGATGTACTGAGCAAGGTACATACATAGTTTTTGTATTGTTTGTATTGTCCTGGGAGATACAGCTGGGCAGGGCAGCACAAATACTAAGGTAAAATATAAGAAATTGCTGGTTTCCTTGTTCTACCACTGGGCAAAAAAACTTCCCAACAAACAAGCACTTGCTGTTTTTACAGGCTGTTTGGTACTTCACAATGCTTCTTAAAGCAAATGAACAATAAAACTGTAAACATTGTAATTTTGTACAGTAATATGGTATACTAAAGAACTAGTTTACCTCTCACTGTTCACTGATTTGGCTTCATGTCTTTCTAGTAAGGCCAGTCAGCTTTCTTTAATAGTTGTGCCTAGTTTTTAATTTGAAAATCTTTTCCTTTGGTAAGAATTGAAAATAGTGCAAAACCCATTGTAGTAGATGCAATATCACAAGATAAACACTTAACTTGTGCCTTTTTAAGCTTAAGCTAAAAGCACACATACTTACCTCTGTTTATGTTTCCATAAAATATGGACTCAATTTATTCCTTGCCTTGAGCTCCAAGTCAGCAGTTGTCTTGGCGGAAGCATTTTCCTGTTTTGAATTTGCTGTAGAAGTTTGTGGTTGTTAGATTGCAAAATATGTGAACTAAGAAAAAGAACGTTGTGTAAGAGCAGGCTAATCAGATCTCCCATGCAGTGGGCTGACCAAGTGGTTGGTCCTGGGACTTGGGACACAGTGTTCTCATCCACACGTGAAATACCCTATTCTATGTATGGAGTTGCTCACATGGTTGGATATTGTGCAGGCATGGTTTTCCTTTGCAGCAAAAGGGTTTGTCAGCTGTTGAAGGTAAACCTGAATGGGTTCCTTGGATTAATGGCCTCCTAAAGTTCATTGGTTTGACTGTTCTAGCACAGAAAGAGGCCATAAAGGAAAATAAAGGGTAATATAAATTTATGTCTATTTAAAGATTAATTTCTCACAATATTTTTCCTCTTCCTTTTTCTACATCCTCTTTGCAGACTACTTCCAATGGATTGGGCTCAATAGATGACATTGAAACAGGTAAAGATATCTCTCTCCTCAGACTTTTGTGGCTTCAGTATGGTATATGACCAGGCTGGCAGGCTTGAGAGGTTCATCACCTGCATTTGTGTCTCTTCTGCACACTCCCAGCTTTGGTGACTAGGAGAAGGAAAAAGTGGTGCAGAGCAGGAGTGTTTTTCTTGCAAAAACAGCTTTTTGTCCAGGCCCAGTGAAAGACACGTCTGGGAATTAAAAGGGTCTGCTGAGGTACACAGCTCTCTCCAGTTATGCTTTCTTAAAGCTGTGCTTGGCAAAGCTTCTGAAACTCTGCTCCAAGCCAAAACAGTCCAGATAAAGTGAAGTTAAGGTTGTTGATGCTCTGAGTGTGTATGGTCTTCCAAGACACTGAGGTGGAGAAACTGAAAACAAAAGGAGTTATGAGGGACCCAGGGAGAGCTGAGTTCAGGGTTAGGCATCCAGGAGGAGAAACAGTCTCATGCTGGGAAACTAGTGACCTTAACTCTGCCCCTGTAGAAAGGCTTGCTACCTTGTGTCCTGGAGCTCTGAACTTCTGCCTCTGAGCACATCAGCCTTTGTTCCTTTGTAAGGTAGCTCTGTGTGAAGGTAAATGTGAGTACTTACCACCACAAGTAGCAATTGCTCTTTTTACAGAAAGAAACTAATTTCATGATTAGGGTGCTTTGGAAAACATGTTAGTTCTCTGTTGAATGCCGATTCAGTATCTGATTGCTACATGAGATCATGAGGCCCCACTCTGTGAATTAAGGAGAGTTTTTCACATTATCTTGCTGTGCTAAAATTAACTGGACTCCTACTACAGAGTAACGAATGACCGCATCCAGTAAGCTCTTTATCTAATCTGGATTTGGCGTAAGAGCAGCATGCCACCTTTGCTGCAGATTAGGCAGACAGAGCCTTTACTGCTAGGAAAGCTTTGCAAAAGCACTGGAATTATGTGTTTACCCATTGCTCTAAAGAGTGGTGTGCCACCAGGACAGCTGTGGGTACTGGGTACCCTGAGAGTTTCAGATACAGAGTTTTTTTAGGAAGGATTTTTTTTGTTGTTGTCTTGTTTTAAGATGCAAACTCTTGAAGCCCTTTCCTTGCATGTTTTGCTTGAAGTCATGTGATTAACTCAGCCCAGTCCTGCAGAGAGATCATGGCTCAGATCTGGCTCAGTGTGGCCATTGGCCAGCTAATGCACTAGGGAACCGCTGCTGTTTTGGAGAGTGGGGCTAGAAACAATGCTTTTAAAAGCTCTGTACTTGCCCCTTGGGGACAGGCAGGTATATGGCCAGAGAAGCTACCACAGGGGGGCTTGGTGTGGGAGACTTGGTTGATGGGAGTGGATGGAGAAGACCCTCATTGAGCTTAGAATAATACATGGGGCTGAGAGTGATGGCAGGGGCAGAAATCAGCAGGTGTGGGTGTGCCTGGGAGCTACTCATCAAAGAAAGCTGTTTTATTCTTTCAAGATGGAGCAAACGTTAGGGGAGTGCAGAGGATGCTTGAGCATTCTGTAAGGAGAGTACATGAGATGTGGGTATCACAGCTGGTCAGCGAGGTCAGCAGATGGGGAATCCTGAGGAAAGCAGGAATGGGAAAGGGGAAATTGGAAAAAAGATTGAACAGAGTAGAGTGGGAGGAAGTGGCTGAAGGAATGACAGGGTTTGGGTGGTCAGGGAGAGGGGAGTGGACAGCTTCCCTCTTCCACTTGCAATGGAACCTGTTGATCCCTGCTCTTCTCCTTGCCCTTCACATGTGCTGAGCTGTGGGGGGTCCCATGTTATTGTCTGCCTTTTGGTCATGCATTCAGCTTTTCTGGGTTTGGGGCCTCTTAGGGTGTGTGAGGGCCTCTTTTCTTTGCTTCCCAGTCTGAGTGGAAAATGCAAGGCCTCATTCATTCCTCAGAGAAGGTTTGAACTGCTGGATCCTTTGGGGCCCTGTCATTGTGCACCCTTTGCTCCCTGCTGCACGTGTCCCCATCCCTTCTGGCATGTTCTGAACTTCTCGTTGGCCTCTGTAGGGATCTTGACAGTACTCCAGATTCAAACATCTGAAAAATGGGAAGGCACAAGCCATCCCTTTGTACTGCAGGGAATCTGGCCAAGCTTCCAGCCATGAGGGAAGCTGGATGGCTGGCTCCCTGGCAGCTGGGGGTTCTGCACCAAAGGGAGATGAGATGAGAGAAGTCATTGGAAAGAGGGCATGGGATTGGAGCTGAGCCTGCTTCGTGGGGCAGCTGCAAAACTAAGGACATGCACGGCCTTCTTTTGAGTCACTTCCTGTGGGAAATGTATGCAGCTGCAGCACTGAAATCCTGTGTTGGATCCCATAAGGTACAACATGTGCTTTCCTTCAATGGCATGCTTGAGGATGTGGAGAGGGACCTGTGTGTGTTCCTTGCCACTTCCCCTGCTTTCCCTGTCTTTTGTCATGGCTCAACCTCCAGTGCCTTGCACAGTGACCTTTGCTGTGGTCCATTCATGTGGACCACTCACAACAAATACTGGAGGAAAGGTTGCAGGGGTTGGTGCTGTGCTCCTGGTGGGGTTAGAGATAGGGGGGCATGCCTGTGTGTGTCATCTCTGCTGTTGTTTTGTTGAGGACTTGGGGGTTTGCTGGAATTGCTAATTTGCTGAGCTCTCTAAGAAGGCACCAGCATATTCTTGGGCCAGTGAACGAGGAGTATACAGACAGTAACTGGGCTCACTCGCCCGGTCCCCGATGCAAAGGGATGGCAGAGTTCTCGTGGGGGCTGAGTGAACAGACCTGGTACAGACAGGATGCAGCATTTCTTGCTGGATCAAGTTTTGTGTCTCTGAAGCTTGTCTAGTTTCTTTCCCAGTCTTATCAGTGTTTCTAATAAAAGCTATTGTCTCTCCCTCCAAACTTTTCCTTGCTTTTATAGCCTTAGTCTGTTGCAGCTACAGCGCAGCCAATGGGAGGAGTGGGTGGAGAAGGTAGCATTTTGTCTTATTTCTTTTCTTTTATTCCAGGACATCTGCACAGGGGCAGAATTAAGGTAGTTTGGGTGCTTGGTTTGAGAACTGCAAATGTAACGCTGCATTTTCCAAATTTCTAACATTTGAACTTTTTTTTTAACCTTTACTTTTCTTGAGAATAAAATGCTCTTCTGTGAAGAATATGTGCTTGCAACCTTAACTTCACTTAACAGAGGTTTATATTGCATGATGGGAACATCTTACTCCTTCAGTAATGTACTGGAGGGGGGAAGAAACCTTAGAGAAAACCACTGCCTCTTTTCTGCCTCAACCCCGCCTCACAGGAGTTCCCAAGGGCATATTTGCTGATTTGCAGGTGTTGAGGGGGAAAATGGGTAGCAACCTCCCACTTGTAGACATCAGAAAAGACTCAAGAGCAGGGAACTTACTTGGGTAAGGACAGCTGAGTGAGTCTGATGGGGATTTTTGGGACACTTTGTTAGCACAACCTGATCTGAGCACTCAATCTCTGACTCTCCTCCAAACGGGCCTTGTGTTTTTTCTCTTCTTCCGTTTAGGATGCCTGGGTTTTTAGAGAGGATGTGCAAGTAAGCAAGATTTCAGCTGGGATGTCAAAGCTCCAAGGGGTAGAGAGGGCAGTGATCTCTGCCAAATGCATTAGTGACGAATATTAAAGGAAACACCGGGGGGTGGGTTATAGAGAAATTGGATTATGTGCCCCTGGCCTTTAGTTCTGGCCAATTTGGAATTTGGTAACTTCTCGGCCACAGGTTTTGTGTTGTTCCTGGTTGCTGTATGTGCTTGCCAAATACTGACAGTCATACTGGGCACTGGCCCTTAGAATGTATTTCAGCTATTGGTGAGCCATTGGAGAGTGGGAACAAAAATGAAACAACAAGCGCTCTTCGGACCCGAGCCTTTCCTCTCAGAAAATTGGCATACTTGTTTTCTGTGATTTGTACAGCATTGGTTTTGCCATGTTGTGCTCTATTTGCTTCCTGCAAGAGGCTCTCTTGGTGACTGGCTCTGTTCTTCTCTCATCACAGACTGCTCTATGGACCTGCAGTGCCTGCCAGCTCCTGTGGCCACCTCCATCCCTGTGAACGAGGGGCTGGCCCCTTTGCCCTCTGACTCAGATGCAAAGGGCTTGCCCACCTCGCTTCCTGCTGCCAGCTTGCTCCCGTCTCCAGACTGTGTACCCTTGCCAGTGCCTGAGAACGTGGAGGACTTCACAGATGGGGACATCATTGGGGAAGAACTAGACTCCCTCCTGGATTCCCTTGCTGAAGGGTCACCATACCCTCTAGTAAGAGTGGGCACTGCATGGGTCCCCTGCTTCTTTGTTCCAAATAGGTCCTTGGAGGTCCTTGGAGCATGAGGACCTTGGAGTATGCTGCCTCTCTCTCTTTCTGTAATTCTTTTCTCCTATCTCTTCCTCTGGCAAAACTCATTCATTCTTTCCTTTATTTCTGCTACTGTGAGTATGTAGAGTCCTCCTCCAAGCCTGCTTTGCTGTGTGGAACTTCAGGGAGCTGCTTCTCAAAAGATACCCAACGTAGCCCTCCCCTGACATCTCCTTCAAGCTGGCCTCTCATGTCCGTGAAGTTGAAGCAAGTCTGAGAGTAGAAATGAGTGTGGTGAAGCAGGAATGATGGATGCATTTTATACAGTGGGCATGCTCTAATCTTGTATTTTGTGCAGACCGCACTCAGCTCTTTGAACAGGTCTGGGAGCTGCATAGAAAATCTGTATTCATACTTATGTTGGATTTTAGTTGCCAGTGTTGCTTATGTGAGCCACCTTAGGTCTGGAGGCAATATACTGATTTTTGTGTTGGAAAAGCCGTGATGAGAGGTGCCATGAGTCATGATCATTACCCTGACCTCAGCAGTGTGTGAACTCAGCTGCATTGTTCCTTGACCTGAGCTGGTTTAAGTGCCCAGCACAGGGCACTGCCTTGCAGACTGATGAACTCAGCTATCCCAACACCTCCTCAGGGATCCCGGTCCAGACTGTTTACAGTACAGAAAAATTGGAAGGTCTGTGGGAGGTCTGCAGGTGGATTGAGCTGCCAGATGTCCTTTTGCTCCAGCTGGTACAACCCTTCACTGAGAGCCTGTTGCTCTCTGTTGTCATGGTTTGACCCCAGTCAGCAACTAAGTACCAGACAGCTGCTCACTCACTTCCTTCCTGCCCCTTCCCCAGTGAGGAGGATAATTGAAAAAAACCCAAGCTTGGGGCTTAAGATAAGAACAGTTTAATAAGTGAAACAAAACACAATATTAACAACAACAATAATAATAGAAAAGGAGAGAGAGGGAGGAATAAAACCCAAGAGAAACAAGTGATGCACAATACAATTGCTCACCACTTGCTGACCAATGCCTAGCCTTCCCTGAGCAGCAGTCAGTGACCCTGACCAGCTTCCCCCAGTTTATATTCTGGGCATGATGTTCTATGGTATGAAATATTCCTTTGGCTTGTTCACATCAGCTGTCCTGGCCGCGCTCTCCCCCATCTTCTTGTGCACCTGCTCACTGGCAGAGCATGGGAAACTGGAAAGTCCTTGACTTAGAGTAAGCATGACTTAGCAATAACCAAAATATCAGTGTGTTATCAGCATTATTCTCATGCTAAATCCAAAACACAGCGCTGTACCAGCTACTAAGAAGACAATTAACTCTGTGCCAGTCAAACCCAGGACATCTGTTTTCAGTCTTTGCTCCTCAATACTAATTTGCTATTTATCCTCCTTCCTGCTCCCCTGAAGTCTCTGGTCCAGGGCACCATTCCTACCAACCTGCCAACAGAGATGCCCCAGTTGATTCCTGTGTTTCCGGGGGGAACTCCGCTGCTGCCTCCAGTTGTGACAGCCAGCATCCCTGTCTCCACTCCTCTGCCACCTGCCTCCTTTGGCCTGGTGATGGATCCCACCAAGCAGCTCTCTTCCTCCTCTGTCCTGGATGCCTTTGAGGCTCCACCAGGAGGAAGTGGCGGCTCCACTTTGGATTCGCTGGATTCCCTGGATCTCCTTCCATACACAGATACACGGCTGGATGCCCTGGACTCCTTTGGGACAAGCAGGGGGTCGCTGGATACCTTGGATTCCTTTGCCATTGGTAGGTGTGGGGTGATGAGGTTTTGTGTTGCCTTAGCTGGGAATGCATGCCAAAATTATTTCCTTCAATGCTGAGGATATCTGTCTTGTAGCTTTCTCTTCTGGTGTGGCAGAACAGGAATATAAGTGTAGAAGAGGGCAGGGAATTGTCTTGGGCAGAGTAACTGATTATGTTTAACTCAAAAGTAGTGAGGAAGGCTGTAGGTGTGTAATCCCAGATAACCAGTACGTGCATGGAGTGAAATCTAAAGAGGAGAAAAGAACACAAAGGTGTATAATGATGAGTGATGAGATTTAAACTTGGTTTGGTGTCCAGAACACCTCCCTTGGCACAATTTTCTGGACTATAGCATGATTCCTCCGCCCTCCTCCTCAATGACTCTTTGACATTTTGCACAAAGTGAGCAGAACAGTGATGACTGTTTTAGATGATACAGGACCTTGTCGTGCTGGGCAGAATGGTAGAGGCCAAGGTAGGTCTTTCCTATCTCTGGATTCGGGGCAATGAATGTATGAAGTCCTCTTGAATGGGGCTCTGCACTCTCGTGTCACAAGGAGAAAAGCTGTGGAGGATGGTGGGCAAAGACTAAGTACCCTCCTGTTCAGGAGGGAAGTGGGCTTCTTCTTGGTAACTTGTTCCCAGTATTGCAGTATATTGGCAGCAAAAGTAGTTTGAGAACAGCAGAGATTGGCCAGTCAGCACTTGAACACTCGCATTCACCTCAGTTTTGGGTTGCCACTTCAGGAATGCCAGTGCTCACCAGCATAGAGTTGGGTTCAGTAGGATTTCTGAGACAAGAAGGCCTTTCCTGGAGTTTTTCCAAGTCTAGACATATGCTTTGGGAAGAAAGTATTAAAATATTCTGAAATAAATAAAGCAAGTTCATTTAATAAGCTTTTGTTTGTACATTTGTGAGTAGAACTGCCTCTGAGAGTGAAATTATTGTTTTTGTTTTGTGGGCCTCTTTTCCCCTTCTTTTGCCTAGAAGAAACTAGCTCTCAGGAACTGCGACACCCACCTGGCAGCCAAAAACCAGCCCCAGTGGTGAGTGAGCTACTGCCCCGTGCTGACGTCCCAGGGTGCTCTGGAGCCAAAGTAGTAGTGGTGGTAGTAGCAGTCACTTGTGTGATGTAGGTAATTTGGGCACCTCTTCTTACCCTGCCCTGGTGAGTGTTGCCTCCCATGTTGTGGCAACGCAGGTAAAGATTCCCCCAGAGTCAGTAGGAAGACATTTGCTCCATCTTTGTTTTTATCTGTAATTGCATATTGCCAAGGTAAACATCGTGTGACCAAGGTTGTAGGGTCAGCAGGGGATCATGGAGGCCGGTGTCCCACTCTATCTGACAGCCACATAATGCTCAAGGACTGGGCAGAGCAAGCCAACTTTGACTTCAGGCTACTAAAGTTCTTTGCTGCTCTCTGCCCCTGTCAGGAGGCTTCTCCAGATGTTCTGCCTCTGTCCTATGTCTCCAGTCTTGGAGAAAAAGGGGAGGATTAGCAAGCTTGGAACAGAAGTTATTCTTGAGTTCCTATCACCTGCTGGCCCTATTAACATCAATGTGAATGTCCCTGAAGATTGACTGATAAGCAGTAGGTTGGGATAAGGTTGATTTAAAAGTCTTTCATTGCAGAGTAGGTTGCAATGGAAGGAATGGGAAGGAGTGAGGGGGGCATTTTGTTCTGTGGCTCGTGGTAGGAAACTGAGGTCTCTTACCAGCAGGAAAGAAGCCTGTCTTTGAAGTGAACATAGCACAGTGTTCATTCTCTTTGTAAAAGTTGCATGCATCTCTTCTGGAAATGTCATTTCAGATGTGAACATTTTGATGAGAGAGGAAATGAAAAGGTTTTGAGAGACTGGAGCAGGGCAGGGGGTTAGAGAAGTTTCTTGCCCATGTGGTTGCAGAGCTGAACAGAGAGGTACATGTGTTTTCACTCAGGTCAGCCTTGGTGGAGTGAGTCACCCAGCTGTCCCCAAGGCCACCGAGCACCTGCTGTCCCAGCCAGAACCAGTAATGCCCAACACGGCCCTGCTGGTGAAGAACCCCCTGGCATCTACTCATGTTTTCAAACAAGCCTGTCATATCTGCTACCCCAAAACAGGTGATGCATTTGCTCTGCCACCAGAGCACTGGCACAGACTGGGAATTGGCTTTCCCCAGGCTGATGGGGTTATTCTCTCTGGCAGGGCCCAAGGCTGGTGATTACACCTATCGGGAAGGCTTGGAGCATAAGTGCAAGCGGGACATCCTGCTGGGCAGGCTGAAGAACTCAGAAGACAAGACCTGGAAGAGGATCCGTCCTCGCCCAACCAAAACCAACTTTGTAGGATCCTATTATCTGTGCAAAGGTGATCTGTGGCAGTTGGTCGCCGGGAAGGGGCTATGCCTGGGGAGACTGGGAGGGAAATTCTGTTGGATATCGCCTGCTGGCTGTAGGGTCTCCTGTCCCATCAGTAGCCTATGGACTGGATGGCTCAGTACAGTGAAGGGCAATGAGCTGCTATGTTGTGGAGAGCAGGCAGCTTCTAAAGTAGTGGAACAGAAGAGTTCCAAAGGCTCAATGAGGTGCTGCGCACAGTCGAACGCTCAGAGCTGCTCTGCTGACATGGGCTTTACTGAGAACCTGCCCCCTGTACATGTGCTCACGTTAGTCCCACTCAACCCAACTGGCCCATGGCAGGGCTGTGGTTCTGCCTAGGGAAGAGCATTCTCTGCCTGCTCCTTTGCTCCAGCCCATCCCACCGTACATGCAGACAGTGTGACCAGACTGGTTCCCTGAGGCAGTGTCATTACAAAGTACCTAAAGAGGTGGGGAGACTGCAAGAGCCAAGCTAAAATGGCTACTTAGTGCTGGGCTTATGGGAGAACTTAATCTGTATTGGCTTTAAAAGGGGTTAATTAAGTCATGATCTGTCCCTGGCCAGGCACTGAATTAAAGCTGGCCTCTGTTTTGAGATGGTTTCCCCCACAGCAACATTACTGGAGATTGTCACCATTCAGTAGTTTTCATTAACTTTCCTGAATGTCTTGATACAGGTGAACTTGGGAGGAGATGTCTTTTCCTTTGTCTTTTAGCTCTGTGTTTTCTTGCTTTCAGTTCCTTGTGAGGCATGGGCAGTGGGAGGAGATGAGAGAGAGTTTAGTTTCTGACTGGGCCGCCCTGCCTGTGTGGTGGTGTGTGCTGTTTGTTGCTTTGTAGATATGCTTAACAAGCAGGACTGTAAGTACGGGGATAACTGCACCTTCGCGTACCACCAGGAAGAGATCGACGTGTGGACGGAGGAGAGGAAGGGGACCCTCAACCGTGACCTCCTCTTTGACCCGCTAGGTGGGATCAAGCAGAGCAGCCTCACAATTGCCAAGCTCCTCAAGGAACATCAGGGCATCTTCACCTTCCTCTGTGAGGTACAGAACTGGTGGGAGGGGGCAGGCATCCATCATCTCTTCAGTATGTATCTGGACCACTGATATGTTGATAGTTGCCACCACGAAAATATGGTGGGATGACACACACAACTGGAGTGCTGCAATGATGGCTGTAAACTCTTCAGGAGGGACAGGTGAGGAAGGAGAGGCAGTGGGGGAGTCCTGTGGGTTAGGGAGTGTTTTGACTGTCTAGAGTTTAACGATGATGACGATAGGGTTGAGTGGTTACGGGTAGGAATTGGGGGAAAGGCCAACAAGGTGGGACTCTGTTACAGACCACCCAACCAGGGTGAAGAGGCAGACAAATTATGCTATAGGCAGATGGGAGAAGTCTCGTAATTGTTGGCCCTTTTTTGGGGGGGCGACTTCAGCTTACCAGGTGTCTGCTGGAAGTACAACACAACAGAGAGGAAACAGTTCAGGAAGCTCCTGGAGTGTGTGGAAGATAACTCCTGACACAGCTGGTGAGGGAGACAACTAGGGAAGGCATCCTCTGGACCTGTGGTTTGTGAACAGAGAAGGATGGTATGATGGTTGGAAGCTGTCTTGGGCACAGCAATCATGCAATGATAGAATTTTCAGTTCTTGGAGAAATAAGGAGAGGAGTCAGCAGAACTGCCACCTTGCCACTTCACCTTCTGAAGGGCAGACTTTAGCCTATTTGGGAGCCTGGTTGACAGAGTACTGAAGGGAAAAGCTGTCCAGGAAGGCTGGACATTCTTCAAGAAGGAAATCTTGAAGGCACAGGAGTAGGCCACCACCTGTGACTCTGTATGTCCCAGCCAGTGCCCTGCTCCCAGAAGGACAGTGAGCATTGTATGCAGCTGTGTAGGAGAAAGGAGTTTTCCTCCTTAGCCCTGCAGCTGAACCAGGTATTTACTGCCTCATGGGATCACCTGTCTCTTCCTCCGTCTTGAGATGTTGCTTTGAATTGTAATTTAGCCCCAGTTACTTTAGAAATCGGAATTCCATAATGCAAAAAATTCCCACTTGATGTCTGTGCAGAACTCCTGAGTTGGTCAGTTGAGAATTGCCTCATATCATCTTAATGCTCTGCAGCACAGAGTTCCCCGTGTTGGCAGCACATGTAAAGGGACGTGTTCTTTGCTGTGAAGTGGCTGTTCTTTTATTTCTCCCTTGTTCTTGTTCTGTTGTCTAACAGGGAAAGAATATGTGGCTCTGACCAAAATTTTTCCAACCACAATGGAAAATTCTGTTGAGAATAAGCCAAAAAATGTTGTCTGGAAGCTTTTCCAAAGATTGACTTGCTTTATTTTAAAGCCCTACCACAAAGTTTTCACCACACTTCTTTCTAACTTTGAACATTAGAATAGGCTGGCTCTGGTTCTTCTTCCTCTTCCAAGTGAAGTTGCTCTGGTTCACTGCTCTCTAAGATTTTCCCAGTATGCTAATTCTTCTCTTCTCAGATTTGCTTTGACAGCAAACCCCGGATTATCAGCAAAGGGACCAAGGACACACCATCTGTCTGCTCCAACCTTTCTGCAAAACACAGTTTCCATGACAACAAGTGAGTGAACAATTTTTTTCTCCTGATGGGAACCATCTCTCACAAGTCCAGCCAGTTTAACTCCAGGGCTCTGGTCTCTTTCTTCCTTTCCTCCCTATGGGTTCCAATCATAGGACAGCTCAAATAATGATAAATAGCACTATGGGCTTTACCCTGCATGTTTGCTCCTGGTGCTGAGGGATTTCAGGCATCAGCAAAGCCCTTTGGAGACAGTCTGTTAAGTTTTCTATTGACTTAATTTGCCTTTCAGTTTGGCCTTTACAAAAAGGTCAAAACAAAGATCCTCTAGCTCAGGATCCTGCCTCTGACTGCCTGGTAATTAATGTTTAGGAAAACAAGTATAACAAACATGTTAAGTACACAGTCATACAATTGCTTCTGCTTCCTGGCAACCTGAGACGTAGGGAGTTGCTGAACCAGAGGAGTTGGTATCTTTGCTGCGTATTTTGAAATGTTTGATCTCTCAACTTAAGCAGAGCATCACCCATGTGCTGAAGGTGAAAATATCTACCCAGGCTTGATAGGGTGGGAGGGCAGGGGTTTGCTTTTCCCAGAGGGAATCCATCTCTCCTGGAGTCAATTAGCTTGTGTCCTTTGCCTGCCCAGTCAAATGTCTGGATGTCATATGTAAGGAGGAGGTGGGGAGGGTTTGATCCTCTGGTGCTTCCTATTTTTCTGCAGGTGTCTGGTCCACATTGTGCGTTCCACCTCCCTCAAATATTCCAAGATCCGTCAGTTCCAGGAGCACTTCCAGTTCGACGTGTGCCGACATGAGGTGCGTTACGGCTGCCTGCGTGAGGACAGCTGCCACTTTGCTCACAGTTTCATTGAGCTCAAGGTCTGGCTGCTGCAGCAATATTCAGGTGAGTGTGACTTGGCTGGTGTTGTGTATACCTCAGTTTCTTCCAGTGTGTACCCAGGGCCAGTTGAGAGGGGAAGAAGGTGATTTGGGAGTACTGAGAAGGTGTCACTCGCTTGTGCACATTACTTACTCTGCCTCCTCAGGGACACAGAAAAGAGGACCAAGGTGTTCTGTGAGGTGATTTGGCCCTTGTCCATTTACAGGAACACAGTGCTGTTGTAATTTGCAGACCAGAAAGCCTTTCCCTTGGGACCAGCAAAATAAATTAAAATGATAGTTAGGTAGAGCTGAATCCCAGGAGGTGTTTGGTGCTTGTGCAAATGGCAGTTGGACCTCTGAGTGAACATCTGCTGCAGTGAGAATGGCAGCATGCACAGGTGACAAAGCAGTTGGTTATATAAAGAAGGCCGTGCATCTCCAGTTTCTCAAAACAAATTCACCAACAGCAAGATAATTGGTGTTTCCCAAAAAGCCTTTGATGACATGACTCAGGAGAGGATTTTACAGAGATTGTACTCAGGGAAAGCATATAATGACACTGCCATATCTGGCACTTTCAGTCCTGTCTCTTCGTCTGTCTGACATATTGGAGGTTTTCTCTGGCTGCTCTCCTGTTGGCTGTGTAGATACCGGTCCACCCACAGTGCTACCTACAATGCTTTTTAACCACAGGGTCTCATTTAGTGCAACACCCAGCCTGGTAATGGGAGTACTTCAGAGAGGAACACATTATGGATGTTTCTTACCATTCTTTGATGTCTTATTGATGTTTAGTGCAGTCCTTGGCCTTGGCTTCAGCTCATGAGGGACAGTGATGAACAAGTAGCACACTGTGGCAAATGCCATCTTTAATCTTTCCGTTTGCCCTCATTTACTTGTGGCCTCAGGAAATTAAAAAATTACAGCTCTGGAGTTTCTAAGATAGCACGTTGCCTGTGAGTCATGGGCCACCATTGCTGCCCATTGCATGCTTGTGATACTGCTCATTGTACTCTGGGCACTCTAATATTCAAGTACCTTGCTTTTTTCCCCAGCCCATGGTTGGTTTATTTTTGTTGGTTTGGTTTGGTTATTTGAAAAGTTTCTTTGCTGCCTTCTTCCTTCTCTCTGTGTTTCTTCCTCTTCATCCTGCAGAAGAAATAGACTGATTTTTTTCTTCTTGCCTTCTTTACTTGAAGAAATGATTTCAAAGGGGAAGCTGAGGAGATGAAAGCCATGAGTTAAGCTGCAGAGGTGATCATTAAGCCTTGTGCTTATTTCCACCTTTTCTAACAATAGGAGAGATGTTATCTTGTGGGGTTTTTTTCTGCAGGGCTGTATATATGAGTCTGCTTGCCTTGTGAGTTTGCCTTCCTGGAGTAGTAGTTTATTACCTCTCCTAAGTGTAGCCTTCATTATGGAAACCGAGATGAAAGGTAGTTGTTGCCATTCTCTGGGAATGCTTTAGCTTTGGAGCAGAAAGTTTCATTTGGGCACTATTTGCTCAGCAAGAATAGGAAGAGGGCAGCTTACATTTGAAACACTTCACAGCCATTTGAGCAGTTACAGAGCTTTTGGCTTTGTTCATGGGGATAAAGAATTGTGTTACTGGAGTAAAGGTTCCCAAGATCTGAAAATTGGACAGGCAGGACTGTTTTCTTGTTCACTGTGGCTTTTTACAGACATCTCTTGCTATCTTCTTCCACCAGTGGTAATAACAGACTCTTTGTCTTCACTAATGATGTTGCAAAAGACGCTGAAGTATTATAAGTAATCAACACTTGGGCCTTTTGGTTCCCAGATCATTTCTTTGTGACGGCTCATGCTTTGGAAAGCTCGTAGATTGGAAACCATCCTTTCACATTTGGGAGTGTTTTTCTTTCCCAACCACCACATTTCTAGACTGTATTGTTGAGTTAGTTCAGACTTGTGGAACTGGAAGAAGGCAGTCACAAGAACTATGTTTGAAATTCAGTCTTCTGACAAGACCTGTGTATGCTTCTCCCTTTGGTTCTGCACCCCAAGGATCACAGGTGTGCAGAATGGAGAAGGTGGGAGCTGCTTCAGCCCTTTCCCTGCCAGGTCCAGTTAACAGTGCAGCATATTAACTTTTTGATGCGGTTTTCCCAGCTTTAGAGGTTTTGTCCCCAAAGTACAAATCAGCATTGTGTCCAACCCTGGAGTACTTGGACATGGAAGAGGGAATTGCAATTTTTCTAACTCTACACCATTTCTTCTGGATTAATGGTTAAGAAGTAGAATATTCACCAACAGCACTGATCTGTGAGCAGTACCAGCTATGCAGTAGCTGCCATTTTAAAGGCCTGAGCAAATGTTCTTGAAGAATGATGACGTTCCCTGAATGCTTTTCATCCTGTTCAAGCCCTGTGCAAATGGCAGTAGTGTTGCCTGACAGGGACGTGAACAGCCAAAATCACAGATAGGAAAACTGAGGTCAGGAATGCTGTGACTTACCTAAGCTACACACAGCCTAAGCTGAGATGAAAACTTGTGTTCGGTGGCCCTTAAGTTCTGGAACGTGTTGTCTCCCAGATCAATGGTTGTGTTTATGTAATGCTCCTGGGGAGCACCTCACTTCATTAATAAAAGCTGTGGGCATCAGCAAAGCAATCAAATTTGCAATGTCTTTGTCCTGGGGATGCTGCATCAAGGCCGTCCTCAGCACCCTCCTTGTTGCAATCAGCTGCCTGTGCAAGCTATTTGCTTCAGTTTGTTTTGGCAGCTGTCTTGGGTCTTTAGACCACTTAATAACTTGAACACCCATCTAGCTGGCTGGTGCTAACAGAGGCTGTTCCCTCACCACTTGAGCTGGTCAGGAGCTAATTTCTTAGATAAAGTCTGACCGATCCTTTCTCTTGTTGTCTGATGTTGTATTTCTAATATCTGAGACCTTGCAAATCTTTCCTTGCTGGTTACTTACTAGCAGCTGTTCCTTGGTTAGTTTTGCACTGTTGGTCTTTCATTGCTGCCTTGGTTGTGCTTGGTGTCTTTATGTGTTGAATTTCAACTTTCCTCTTCACCTATTGATTGATGGGGAGCTCCCTCAACTTGAAGGTGTAACAGGCTAATTAATCCCAGCAGGTAATAGGTGAGAATTCTGGGGTCTTGGAGATGCTTGATGTCTCAGTGGGTATCTGTGATCTTCCAAGCTAGAGGCAAAAACTCCATATACAGTAGATCAACAGGAACAAAGCATTGCCTTTAGGACCTTGGTACAATCTGTTGATGTGGTGTTGGGGGACAGCCTTGGTCAAGCTCTTGACTCTAGTGAAGAATTACTGGCTTGGAGGCAGGGTCTGGGTCCTTTGCAGACTGCCTGAGCAGAAAGCCAGGTCTGAACAAGCCCAGGAGACCGAACTCTTCTCCTTTTGTTTGGCTTGTGTAGAGAGTAGCTTCCTTAGCAAGGGATTAGACATGTTCTGTGGTGGGTCCTGTCACAACCCAGTCCTGACGTTACCAGGGGGATTGTTGGGAGCTGTCAGCCGCTCAGGGGTTACTAAGCCCAAACTAAGAAGTCCTGCAACCCCTCCCTCCCTCCTCTTGGCCAAAGCAGTGTGGCTCAGTTCTGTCTTCTTTTTGTTCCCAGGAATGACCCATGAAGATATTGTGCAGGAGTCGAAGAAGTACTGGCAGCAGATGGAGGCACATGCCAGCAAACCAGCCAACAGCGTGGTAAGTAAGGCCCGTCTAAGGCTTGGAGCCTGATTTTGTTCCCAATGGTTACAGCCCTTTCTCTCTTTTCCTCCCACTGCTCTGCCTGACAGGTCCCAGGCAGACCAGGATGGCCATTGAGGTGGAGGACAGCTGAGAGCTTTCCCAGTTGCAGTGCTGGTTCTGAGCTTTGTGCCTTGTTTTGCAGTGTTATTATCTGCTTTGTTCCCTTGTTAGGGTGAAGCCTCCAGGTCACCGAGGGCAACACACAGAAAATGGTGTTTCCTGTGACACCTTGCTGGTGAAACTGGGAGATCTTGGGACAGTGGCCACACAGGGGGGACCAAATGTGTCCTGCTGCCCTTTAGTGGCCAAGGGATGGTAGAGCAATTTGAAGGACTCTTAAGGAATGACTCATGACCTATAGGACTGATCTAAACGCAGGAGTGGGTGGAACTGGCAGCCCAGGTGCTGTTGAGCTGGGCAGGTGGTGCTTTACCAGGAGGAGGCTGGGAGCTTTGCCTTTATTTTGCCACTTTGCCTCTCAGTGTGGAAGGCTGCACCCTCAGCACTGCCAAGAGCATACCAGGGTAGCACAAGAGGAGTTACAAGCAAAGGGCTCTTCTTTGTTTGCTTTCTTCCATCTTGGTGGCTATGGGCAGTGCTGCCTTAGCCTTTTTTTTACCCCACAGGGGATTTCTGTACTGTAGGAGCAGAGCCCACCCAGTGAGGACAATTCCCAGTCCAGTCCTGAGGGAGTTTTTACCATTAGAACAGGAGAATGGTGGGGAAAGTGTTGTCAATCCTTTTTGTTCCCACTTGACAGCTTGCTTTAACCTTGGTGAGCCTACACTTGCCATCCCTTGGCCTGTGCCTTACTGTCCAAGAAAGAGTGTTTCACCTTTGTGGGACCTGTCACCCAGGAGTCCCTCTGCAGAGACCAGCACCAAGTGCAATCTGTGAGCACCCTGCAGAGGAGGTGTTTTATAGCAGAGGAATCTGAGTTACTCATGTGTGATGTTTAGCTGTTTTTTGTCTTGGTTGTGTGTCAGCAGAAGTGTTCTGAAGGCTGTAGGGCACTGATGCTGGGGAAGCATCTGTGGGAAGGTCTGATGGGGATAGCTTAGCCCAACAGGAAAGATGCAGGTGACTGCACTGACACTTGCAGTGGGCTCTGTGTCCTCCTATGCACTGGTTGTGCTGCATGAGATGGATTCATCCTCGAGGGGATGCTCAGCAATAAACCTGTGCAGCTGTTGTGGTCTGAAATGGTTGGAGGAAAGGAATGGGAAGCAGCAGTCCAGAATAACCAAGGTCTCTAGTTCCCAAAACTGTCTGACTTGCTTAAGGAATATATTCTAGCCTCTCAGGAAGCTGAGCATGACAAGTTTCTACATCCTGTATTATATGAGAAGTGAGCCTGGATGATCTGAATGGTCCCTGCAACCAGAGCTGGCTGTGATCTCTTTCTGTCTGGTGTGGGGACAGAGGCAGTGGCCTGCATTTCCACATGGGAGGAAACTAAGTGTGAATTTGCAGCAGTTTGTGACAGCAGTTGGATTTATGTCAGCAATCCCTGTTCTGTGTGTGCCTTTCCCCGAGAGCACAGTCCAGAGATTGGTTCTGTCCTGCCTGCTGTGAATCTACCTGCATTTTCCAGAAAGCTCTGTCTGCCATTCTCTGTGCATAACGAGGGGATTAAAAAAAAGATAAATGGACAGCTGTTTTCCTGTAAGCCTTGCAGCTTCAAATTCACCTTTGTCTGGCGGTGCTGCTGCTGGAAGAATAAGCTGTACAGCAGGCATGGTCAGAGCATGTCCTCTGAAGCACGTGGGATCTGGATGCTAAGGGTTCCATTTCTGGCTGCTGGGGCTTGCAGGGGGCAGAGGATTGGGAAATGAAATGCCAGAGCCTGCTACATCAGGAGATGGGCAGAGAGCTACAGTTTCTGGGCCTTGTGGGCCATGGTAGGGCTGATGGCCAGTGGCAAAGTCTGGCTGTGCCCCACAAGTGCCTGTCGCAGAGCTGGACTGCACCCACCACCCTTCCAGGGTGCAGAGGCAAAGCAGCAGCCGTGTTGGTACAGTCAGAAAGTGCCTACCAGCAGCACCACCAGCTGTCCGTAGGGATTGGCTGCCTGGCACTGGCACTGTGCAGGGAGACGGCCAAGTCAGTCAGATGCATGTGTTTGCAGTAGCACACCATGGCTTTGGCAACAGCACGTCCTCAGCCAGAGGGCTGTGCTTTGGGATGAGACCCTGGCTTGCTGCCGAAGACCCTGCGGGCAGGACTAGCTATCTGTTGAGAGATGTTTACTTTTGCCATTGTTTTCTCCTGTCCAAGCAGGCTAACGTGACTCAGAGTTTTCTCAGCGTCCTTCCAGCTTTCAAAGTTGGCTGCATGGCAAAGACAACTTCCCAGGAGTGCTGTAAAAACAGACCCCTCCTTCCCACCATCCCGTGTGATCCACTGTCACTCCAGTGCCCTCTGGTCAGCGGAAGCAAAGTTGCTCTGGGGGATTTTGCTGCAGTTTTGTCACAGCTGCCAGTTGGACTCAGCACCTGGGGCTGTCCAGTTGTGGAGAAAAGAGGCAGGCAGCATGCAGGGGCCCTGTAGCTGTGACAGTGAAGGTCAGGAGGCTTAGCAAGAAATGAAAAATGGATATACATTACTTGCCAAGCACCTGCCAGCAATCTTGCACTTGCCTCCACAAATTTGGCCTCACAGCAGATGCTGTAGGAGTAAACCCAGTGGCCACAGATTGAAGAGCCAGTCAGCAGGAGGGGCTGTTGTAGGGAGCTGGGTGTCCTCCCATCATAGCCTTGCAAACTGAGAGGTTCTAGCCCTCATTTTTTCTAGTTTTCAAGAGCTGTTTTGTTTTTATTCCCCTAGCCAGCTGCAGAACCCCCATGAAAGCTGACCTCAGCATTATCAATTTAGGCATGAAGAGGGAAAAATGTCTCCAGTAAGGAGTCCTTGCATCTAAGTCCTGCTCACTCAGTTAGGGGGCTGAGTAACCTAGGCTCCTCATATAGTCCCCTGAGCCATGTAGCTCCTCCAGAGAAAATTTCAGTGTTGCTGAGAGGGGTTCCTGAAGCTGGGAGACATGAGTGGCCATGCAGGGTCTGTTGCTTTCTGCAGAGCCTGAAGTGGAGAGCTGTCGTGCCAAAGACTTGTATTTATTTGGTTGCCATGGTGCATAGCTAGCACTATGCTGTCTGGCTTCATAGCAAGGGGTGGTGCCGTAGCCTGCAGCACTTTTGCCTGGCTTCGTCTGCTAGAGCCTCATGTGATATAATTTCCACACTGTTGGTTATCAGCAGCCTGCCAGGTATGTGTCTTGCCTTTACAAATACAGTCATGTAGCATTAACAGCAGCCGCTTTGATTTTTTGCTTGGCTCCTAATCCCCTGGGAGCATACATGCCCGCTGGACTGACCAGCAGTTTGCATGACTCAGATGAAGAAATGCATGGGGCTTCTTTCGGTTAAGAATTTGTGGAAAAAGCAGCCCAGATTATCAGAACTACCTGAGAGATATTTTCTCTCTCTGATCTCTTGTCCCTTCTGGAGACACTCAGTTTTTAGTTTTGCTGGGTCAGTAGGTCTGAGCAAAGCTTCCTGGCAGTGCTGAGAGATATGTCACCAGGATAGCACGGAATGGATAAAAGGGAATATGCCAGCAGTGCCATTTTGTTACCATAGACCTGTAGGTTTGATGGGTTAGTAGTGAGCTGTAGTGGAATTTCCTTTAGGGACCAAGTGGAGATTAAAACTTCTATTCAAAGGCCACACATCTGAGAGGGAGGCACCTTATTGCCTTCCATGGTAGCCCAGGTCTTAACTCTGCTCATCCCACAGCCAGCCACTTTGATGTGTTCTTGGTGGTCACCAGCACAGGTGACAGCTGACAGCAAGTGGTGAATGAGTCATGTGCTGGGAGCCACCAGAAAGGTCATCCTTGCAGATGAGTGGGCCAGAATCGCTGCTGCTTTTCAAGAGAGATGGTGGTTCTCTCGGAGGGTCCTTTGGCTGGGGCATCAGAGAACTGATGGTCCCTTGTAGGCAGCCCAGGCAAGGTCAGCTCCTCAGTCAGCTTTTCACAGAGACAGAGGACCTTTTATATGTCAGCTCTGGTTCTACAAAGGACTAGGTCTGGAGGATGCAGAGTGGCAGTTGATAGCTGATGTGGCATCTCCTGGGAAGTGCTTTGATTCTGTGTTGCCTGTGCTTGCTGTTTTCCCTTCACCAAGGGATGCAGCCAGGCTCCACGCTGCTGCTAATCAATTGCTGGCAGAAACCTGCTTTCAGGGACACGGCTTGCATGTCTGTTTATTGTGAGATGCTCAGGTTAAAGTCAAGGCATGGCAGATGGGACGGGCTGCTGATGTGGCTGACAGTCAGAGAATTGCTTTGCTGGTGCGTGACCTTTATGCTTCATGGCCAGCTCGATGGCCGGGGTGTTCTCTTGTACTCTCACATACTCCCGTGCCCAGGGCCACTGGCATCCAGTTGGGTTTGTTCTTTGGTTTGGAAATGAACTGGAGACACCAGCCTCATGTTCTTCCAGTGGTGATACAGAATGCAAACAGTTTTCCAGAGATTTGCTCGGAAAACATGAGGCAGCAGTGATATGAAATTGGCTCCTTTTTTTTCCTTCTCCACATTAGTCATAATCCCAAACCAGCCTTCTCAGGTGGGGTGGGGGCAATAAGTGCAGTGACTGAGAAGATGTGAAGTGCATTGTACCTCTGTCCAGAGTCTGTGATTTAACTGCTTGTGAAACCCAATGCAGAGGAACTGTGAGAGATGGAAACCTGCCCAGAAACAGCTTGGAAGGATATCTAGAAGAGGACCCAGCTCTGACTTCATGGTGTCAAATGTTAGGCATGACATGAGCTTCTTGGTCCAAAAGCAGAAGTTTTGGGTCCTGCGTTGTGACATGGTCCAGCTTCCTCCCGAGGGGGCTCTCCCAGCTGTGTGACCGAGCGCTCTCCACAGGCAGAGTGGGACATGAATTGCCCTCCCTGCAGGGAAGTGGGGATTAAGCTTTGGGGCAGGTCTGACAGGGTTTGTCTGTACACGGAGGTATGCTGCAGGGGTTTCACAGCCAGGCCTGGTCAGTGCTGGAAGCTGCCAGGCTGTCTGTGCTTTTGGCCAGATGTCAAAGCCCAGGAAATCATGCTGAAGCAAGCAGTGGTTTTTCTCCTGTCTGGTATCTCATCAGGCCACCAGCTAACACTGGCAAAGGAGAGCTGATTTAATCTGTCTTGTCGCTGGCACACAGGCGTGCAGGGAGCTGCCAGCGTCTCTGTGGCAGGTTTGGGGGGTAAATTTTGCCTCTGTTCGCCTGAGGCTGTGGTTCTTTTCCCCAGGCTTCTCCCCGGACTCCCACATCAAGCACCTTTGACCTCCAGATGAAATTTGTGTGTGGCCAGTGCTGGAGGAACGGGCAGCTGGTGGAGCCAGATAAAGACCTCAAGTACTGTAGTGCCAAAGCCCCCCACTGGTGAGCAATGCAACCTTCTCTTTCCTCTACCCCTCTTCAAGGGCAGGAATTTTTCATCCTACCTTCTCCAGGGCTTCATTTGGCATCTTTGGAAGAGGCTGTAAGGTTTCCTAGCGGCCTCTCACTGCTCAGGGTGTTTGTCACTATAGCAGGCATTGCAGATAGCTGTTTTCCAGCTTCTATCCCTCTTTACTGGGTGTATTTGCTGCCAGCATTGTGCAGACTGTTACTCCTGGCACATGCAGTCCAGCTTCCACAATTCCCTTTTCTCCCAGTTCCTATCATTTCTTCTTAGCAAGGTCACTAACAGTTCTCCTCTGCACGTGTTTATACTCTTAGCTGTTTGCAGATGTCTGTTAGGTCACAATTAGCAATGATTCAAGGTATTCTCCTTCCTTTTAAATTAGTTTCCCTTGGCTCTTGCACTGCTTTGGTTGCTCCTCTGTGATGCATGTCATGTCTGTTTGCACCTCTTGACTCCTTGGGGCCCATGAGAATGATTGGTGTGATAGAATCATCGAATCATAGAACAGTTTGGATTGGGAGAGACCTTTAAAGGTCATCTAATCCAGCCGTCCTGCAATGAGCAGGCACATCTTCAACTAGATCAGGTTGCTCAGCCTGACCTTGAATGTTTCCAGGATTGGGGCACTGCCACCTCTCTGGTTTGTGCCAGTGTTTCAACACCCTCATCATAAAAAATTCCTTCCTTACATCTTGTCTGAATCTACCCTCTTTCAGTTTCAAGCCACTACCCCTTGTCCCAACACTACAGGCCCTACTAAAAAATTTGTCCCCATGTCTCTTATAAGCCCTCTAGAAGAGAAATATTGGTTGGGAAGTCACTGTTTGGTCATGGAAACTGGCCTGTCTCACCCAGGCAGCCTGCAAGGATAGGATGGAAGGGTTTGTAGGACTTCTCTTCCCATAACACAAGCCATAAAGGCACAGTCCAGCTTCCTATTGCAAATGTAAGACTTTTGTTGAAGAAGAGACAGAAGCAGCAGTTTCTGGAGGAAGTAAGCAGGTGAGGATTGCTTCCTGGGATTGTGCAGCTGCTGAATAGAGCTGGGGTTTTTGCTCAGGGTATCTCCTGGTGATCGCTTGCCGGAGCTGCAGGAGAATTAATACTTCCTGGCACTGTTCATAAGGCAGTGCTTGTAATGACTTGCATTTCTATTGCACCTTTCGAGCAGAAAATATTCCCAAGTGTTTTTCATGGATCCGATTGCACAAGAATTGGCTGTGTCAAAGGGTGGAATGCAGCTGTTTAATAATTCGTGGTGATGCCATGTGAGATTTGGGGGAGATTTTTGTGGCTTCATGAGAAAAGGTACCCCAGGAAATAGGTAATACGTACAGGGAGAAGTCCTCCTAAAACAGCCGTCTTGTGGCTTTTCCATCACAGATGTGCATGTCTAGGAACAGCCAGATAGTTCAGGGACAAGCTGGACAGGAGGATCTGCTCATCTCTCGATATTTAAGTGTCTCTGAGGTAAAGAACCTGTGTTCTGCTCTTCCTTATGCCTCTCTTGATTTATTCTCTCTTCTTCAGTTGGACAAAGGAGCGCCGTGTCCTGCTGGTGATGTCCAAAGCTAAGAAGAAGTGGGTGTCAGTCCGACCACTGCCTTCCATCCGCAACTTCCCACAGCAATATGATGTAAGCCCCGTGCCCAGCACGGCCAGGTGCCCCATCCCTTTCCCTTCCACCACGGTGCAGTGCTTTGAGGGCTGCTCCCTTGAAGACCTGTCAGGGAGGCAAGCACATGATGGCTGAGGTGGGAGGTAAGGACAGACTGATGGCAGCAAAACACATCCATCAAAAAGATGGAGCAGAAAAAGGAGCAGCACCCATTCAAACCACTCTACACACGAATGCAAGCTTCCAGTGCTGCTGCTAATGCATAATAAGAACTGTTAATGCATCTCTGGCTGGCACAGGCTTTGGAAATGACATTTAAGACTCCCCTTAGGTCAGGGTTTCCCAATGTGGGTGAGAGGCGAGACACTCAGGAGAAGCCTATCCCTGCCTTCGCTGTGACTGTGCTGCTGTAGATTGTGAAACTTGCTCACAAAGGATTTTGAAAGCAAAACTAAGAATTTGGCTAAAAAGCCACGTGCTGTGAGGAAAATTACAGATATCCAGCCTCCAATTTCAGCCCCAAATGTGGTGATAGTTTCTCCCTCTCCTTTACTTTTTCCCTGAAAGGAGAAAGCTCCTTCCCCCTACCCTATGGTAGGTCCTGCTCTTGTGCCAGGACAGGGGGAGAAGAGGTGATCAGTAAATATGATGTTTGGAAAGCTGCTCATTTTCTCTGGCAATGATGCTGTTGGTAGCTGTGTACGCACTAGTGTGGTCTAAGCAACCTGTAAGGCCACTCTTCACCCACTCAGACATGGCTGGAAAATGAGTCACCTTTGGGGACCAGCAGCTTGATCAGCAAGAGACACTATTGGGTCAGTCCAGGTCACTCCCTGCTGTCACCCTGTACCTGCACTGGGTCACCTATGGAAATGGCAACAGGTGCTGAACTGCCTGTGTGGTTATGTCATCAGGAGACTGGGGAAAAGAAGCATGAGTTAATGATATACAAAGTGTCCTGTTTGCAACCTCTCCTCTGCAATTTAATGCCCCCGCTGGTTATCGAACCCACTTTCCCCTCTAGCAAGGACTGATTGTGCAGGTGCTAAATTTTTCTCTCTGTCTTTTAACAGTTGTGTATCCATGCACAGAATGGCAGGAAGTGCCAGTATGTGGGCAACTGCTCCTTTGCCCACAGCCCTGAGGAGAGAGACATGTGGACCTTCATGAAGGAAAATAAAAGTGAGTGGGGGAAATGTGGGCCAAAGAGTGTGGGGAGAGGGAAGAGGATATTTGGGCAGTGGATGGAGGGTCTGTTAAGACATATTCTTGACAACAGAGATGGAGCTGGACAAGGCTGCTACCATGAGTTTGGGTGGGATTATGGGTCAGGTCTGTCTACAGCTGCTCTTTTCTTAAATGTGCATGTATCTCTTGAGTCCCTTGCTGTGGGACTAGTGGACATTGGTTTTATGTCTTACATTGCTTCACTGCTGCCCTCTCTTTCTGCACCACTTTTGAATTCACCCTGTTCTGTCCCTCCAATTGCCTGTAATGTCCCAGGCTTGGCTCCATATGGAGCTCTGCCAAAGCACCAGTCCTGGCCTGTAGCTGCTCCTGTATCTTTCTTGACTGTCTTCTATCTGCCTTGGCTATCTTACCTATTTCTGCTCAAATTCCTTGCTCCTGGGCTGTGGCACTCCCTGCTCATGGCATTGTAATCAAAGGGGTGGAGTTGAGATCCTGAATGAGAACATCGTTGGGTGGTGCCTTTGTGGAGGAACTTGTCTGTATTTAATTCTGCAGGCTTACCTTTTGGGGGATAGTTGAGGTGTTGCCCATGTCCTGGACAGCCAGCTCTGTGGCAGAAATACTTGTGTATTCAGGAAGCTGGGAAAAAAGAGCCAGTTGTCCAGGTGCTCACCTGCCTCTGTGGGAGCTGCTGGAAAGCCTGAAGGATTTCAGGCCTGCCCTGAGTTTTTTTGGTCCATATGATTCTATGGAGGTTCCTTCTCTCTGTTTAGCCAAACTGTTACTTGTTGCAGTTCAAATAATTTCATTGCTGGAGCCTTTAAAGTACATCAGACCAGTCTGGGTGTGTTTGCTCAAAGGTGAATCTTCAAATGACAGTATTGTTTCAGTTTGGGGGAATTTGCCTTCATTATCCCCAATTGCCTAGCGTTCCTCAGTTACCCATTTAGCAAGGAGTAAATGGCTAATGCATCACGGTTAGAGCATCATATCGATGTCTGCAAACATTTGTGTTTCCATAGCCTCTCTCAGGTGCTCATTTTGCAAAGGCAGATGTGTAGTTAAAGCTTCCACCTCAAATTTCCCTTCCCAGAAGTATGCTGAGTGGCTTTTAAATCAAAAGCCACAAGAGACATTGACTGCAGTTCTCTGGGCAGGTTTTGAACTTAGAACAAGCTATCATTAGGTCTTCCTCCCCTCTGCAGTGCTTCCTGTGGCCAGTTTGCTTAAAGGCTCTCCTCCCTCTCTAGTGCTGAGGGTGAAGCTTGGGCTTAGAAGGAAGAGATGGATCTGAAACCAGCCCCTGCCTTAGCTTCCTGGCTGGGTGAGATGTCTTCTGGGGTCAAGCAGAATCAGGCCTGATGGAGAATCTTCTTGTGGGGTGAATTCCAAGGAGATCTTGCGGCACTTTGCCACCTTTCTGAAAAGTTTGTGAGGCTGCTGTCACAGTTGCCCCTTGACTGATAGAAGACACCCCCCATGCCAGGTGGTGTGGTGTGAATTTGGCTCCTTTTCCCAGGGGTCTCATCTGAGCAGGTGACATAGGGCACAGGCCTTCAGTCTGTGCTGCACAGGCAAGGGGAGGGAAGGGCAGCCCCAGCATTTGTCTTTTTTCCATAGCTTGTGCACAGGGTGGGAGGGTGTCTGAGTGGCTTCACGTGTCGCCTTTGTGCAGTACTAGATATGCAGCAGACCTATGACATGTGGCTAAAGAAACACAATCCTGGGAAGCCTGGAGAGGGAACACCACTCACCTCACGAGAAGGGGAGAAACAGATCCAGATGCCCACTGACTACGCTGACATCATGGTAATAAGCTGATCTCTTACCCTTCATTCCTCCTCCTCCTCCTCAGTGCTGCCAGCCTGCCTCTCTCCTATGCTCCAGGTGTGGCTAGCAGGGACTGCATTGCTCTAATGAAACAAAGCCTGTATTAACGTAGGTTAAATGGGCAGCTTGGAGCAGCACAGCAAGGGCACCAGAGCTGAAGAGGGAAGAGATCAACCTGGGGTCAGCAAGGCTCTGCAATGGCTTTTCTGTTAATCCTCAAGTCATTAGGATTCCCTTAGGTTCCCTTTTGTATGGGCTCAGCTGCTCTCCAGGGTTCCTGCCTGCTCCTGGGCAAGCTGTCAAAACCACTGCAGGCCTGTGAGAAGAGTGAGAAGCTTGGAGAGGAGCAGGAACAAAAGCCTTGGAAAACTAGAGGCAGATGTGTCTCCTTATGCCACGGGTGGTAGTGGTGTAAGGGTCTGTGCTGCTGAAGAGTCCTGCATTGCCTGTAAACCTGGGGACCTTGCAGTGAGACCCCACTGGGGCCATCAGCAGGGGCAGGGGGACTATGTCAATGAACTGAACTGCCCTGTCCCCCGAGCCTGTTTGAGCCATAGATAAACTCTGACAGAGCATCTCCTCTGTTCCCCTTTAGTGTCAGCACAATTCCCTAAAGATGACATGGCAGAGAAGTGTGGGTAGTCATAGACTGAGTGGAGCTTCCAGGATGCTCTGGAAGGAGAGGGGGAGAGGCCGTGCCAGCACAGGGAAGGCCAATGGATGTGGATGCTATTGCACTGACTGGCCCTTTTCCCTGTCTGCACCGGTTAGATGGGTTACCACTGCTGGCTCTGTGGGAAAAACAGCAACAGCAAGAAGCAATGGCAGCAGCACATCCAGTCGGAGAAGCACAAGGAGAAGGTCTTCACCTCAGACAGTGACTCCAGCTGCTGGAGCTACCGCTTCCCCATGGGCGAATTCCGGCTCTGCGAGAGGTACTAGTGTCTCACCTCCCTCCTGTGCCGCTGCTGCAGGGCCAGGGTAACAGGCCCAGGGCCTCTGTCATCCCTCCTCATCCTCTCACAGAGTTCTCAGAGACTTCTGAATGGAGGAGGAGTGGGATGAGATGACAGGTTTGAGTGACAGTGAGGCTGCTGTTGGATCCCAGAGGTGCTCAGCAACAATACTGAGGGGTAAAAACACATTCCTGAGCATGTGTCGTTAGAAAAAGGGAGGTTCCTGCCTGCACCTGTGCCCTTCATAGCCAGGATGCTCTCAGCTCTCCGGCTGCTGAACAGTCGCCTTGGCCCAGTGCTTGGGGGAATCCCAGGTGCCTTATTAAATGGTTTGAATGTCTCACACCCTCTGAATCAGCACCTTAGGGTGCCTTCAGAAAGCTTGCGATGGTTAAAAATGCCATTTTGGTTAGTAAGAAGGCTCTGTCTTTCATGCTGGTTACCTGGCATTTCCTCTCTTGTGCACTGGTTTTTCCTCATCCCTGCTGGTCCAGTTCCAGCTCACATTTTTTTGTGCTGTGACTAAATCTCCTTGTAGCCACTGCTCTTTTCGCTGCTTTGTTTTTTTCCCAGCCTTGATGTCTTTCCCACTTGGACATGGGTTTGTAGGAGAATCAGCTCTCCCTTAAAAAGGAGAGTTCACAGCATGTTTCAGTGGGTCCTGATCAAGTATCCCAGACAGGGAGCTCAAACCCGTGTACTGGGGGTGCCCTCCTGACTGCGTTCCTTGTGCCGGCAGGTTCCAGAAGAACAAGGCCTGTCCTGAGGGAGAGGAGTGTCGCTATGCCCACGGGCAGGACGAGCTGACAGAGTGGCTAGACCGGAGGGAAGTGCTGAAACAGAAACTGGCCAAAGCCCGCAAGGACATGCTGCTCTGCCCCAGGGATGATGACTTCGGGAAATACAACTTCCTATTGCGGGATGACGTATAGTAAGGGCTGGGGGGAGTCTGTCAGCTGCAGAAACATGAGGTGGGTTTTCCGAGTGGCAGTAGCAGGGAGAGCGAGATCTGTGTCTCGCAAAGAGAACTTTTTCTTTTCTTTTGTTTTAAGATTATGAGACGATGATTTATTAGTGGTGAATGAATTCGTGAATTTGATTCTCGTTGGCCAGCAACACCACACTCACTGAGTTTGTGATCCATCTTTTCTCTCTTCTTTTCCCCAAATTCTCCTTCCACTTCATCTTTTTGTTTTGCCTTTCCTTCATTCAAAGGAATTAATTCAGTCTGTACTGGGCTGCAAATCAGATAATTTCTCCTTGTGTCATTCTTCTGCCTTTCAATTCAGAGTATGACTGCAGAGGTCTGAAGGACAAAGCTGAGAGAGAGGGCCAGAAAAGTTGTGAATGCCCCATCCCTGGAAATATTCAAGGCCCAGGTTGGACAGAACTCTGAGCAACGTGGTCTAGTGGAAGGTGTCCTTCTAAATGACGGGGGAATTGGAAGTAGATGGTCTTTAAGGTCCCTTCCAGCCCAGGCCATTTTGATTTTATGATTTTATGAAATCTGGTGAAAAGGTGGCCATGAATTTCATATTTTCCTTTTCTCAGTGCTGCAGAGTAAGCCCCACTTACTCTGCTGCAGCCCTCCTGTTCTTCTGGGAGTTCGGTACCAGAAGAAATAGGAATTGAGGTGCAAAGAAGAAAAACCACTAGATCTGGCTTAAAACATCCAGGCTTATGCTCCATCTGTCAGTATTGCCCTCAGGCATCAACTGATGCTGAGGAGGATAACAGCCGTGTGGTATAAGGAGTGCAAGGTAAAAGCAGCAAAGTAATGAAACTGCTTGCAGCAGCAGGAACTGGGTTGTAGGTGACTTCAAACTTCAGCTGACTGTACTCAGAAAGCAAGTTGGTGACTTCTCATTAGATGTCTTTTCCAGTGTGCGGCAGGTATTCAGGGCAGATAGTTTGGGTTTGTTTTTTTGGCTGCTGTGACTGGTGCAAGTAAAAGAGAACCCATCTAGGAGGTGTAGTGGAGTCTGTGACACACCGTGTGTCACTAAAGTCCGCACAGCAGTATTGGTCAGGAGGGAGGCAGTCACTAAAAGGAGCCTGTGTTTCTGTGTCGCCTTGTGTCGTGAAGCGAGGGAACGAGGGAGGGAGGTAATGATGTTCCTTTCTTGCTCTTTGCATGTGTTTCTGGTTACTTAGAGCTGCATTTTTCCCTGCACTGCCAGAAGAACTGGGTGGGGACCCATTTAAAAGGACACCATTGCGCAGCATGGGCAATGTTTAGCTAATGGCAATCCAGCTGGAAGTGCTTACTAGTACCAGAGGTCCAGCCCCCTCCTCCTCAGAGCCAGGGCAGGGAGCTTGCGGATGCAAAGTGCAACCAGCATGTGACCCAGAGCAGGGACAGCGGTGGAGAGTGAATGGCACAGCGGGACCCAGCCATGGCCTGCTCCTGTGCTGCCTGATGTGTGCTGTGATGGGATAACCAGTAATGCTGAACTCTGGGACAGGATTTTTGCTTTTGTAAGTGGCAGCAGTGAGAAGCAGTACTGCTCTGAATGCCAGCCTAGTCCTTTCTGGTGGTCTCATCCTGTAAGCAGTAAACGTGTCCCCTGTCCTGAGCTTCCCTCTCCTTCTCTCTTTTGCAGTCCAACTGTGCTCTGCAGTTTTGCATGCATGGATAGCATCACCTGCTCAAACACAAACACATCTCCCTCCCAGCCTCCGTCAGGGATATATTTTTCTTACAAAGTCTCCCAGGACAGCAATCTCAGAGCCCTTGGGGCTGGTAGGGCTGTATCCATGGTAAATACAATCTGGCCATGAACTGCTTGGTGCTTTGGCATAGCTGGGTCCTCCTCTTCCTCTCTGCTCCCATAACCTTGGGGTTCACAGCTTCAGGAGAGATGGGATGTGGAAACTGGGAGATGTGGACCTGCTGTGAGGCAGCACAGGAAGGTGCTTCAGCTCCACAGGGATAGTTAGGGTCCAGTTATGGAGTAGAGTGCTCTGCATTCTGGTCTGGAATCTTTCCAGAGGTATGGTATGCTCTAAGTAAACTGAATGTGCCTCTGCACTTAGAATCATTAAGCTGAAAAAGACCTCAAAGATCATCAAGTCCAGTCGTTAACCTGGCACTGCCAAGTCCCAGACTAAAACCATGTCCCCAAGTGCCACATCTACATCTATTTTTAAATACCTCTGGGGATGGTGACTCAGCCTCTTTCCTGGGCAACTTAACCACTTTTCTGCTGAGCTTTTTTTCCTCTCCCTTAAAATGTGGATGGTAGTCTCTGATTGGCTGTGAGCAATATCAGACATGGCAGTTTTTGAGTGGTCAGGTGCTGTATTTTCTCCTCTGTCCTTTGTGGTAGCTATGGTACCTTTCCTGGTCATCCTTGTGCTCAAGTGGTCAGCTTTAGAGATGGGAGAAGACAGGCATCAGCTCCTGGGTTATCTTGTTCTGCTCTTCTTGGGCAGAGACGCCAAGGAAGGAAATCTAGATTGGGGGACACTGAAATCTGTTTTTTACTTTTAAAACAAACCTACATCTCTAGTGTGACTCTAGTGTTTGCTGAGCCGTGATTTCTCATGCAATGACTTGTTTAAGTTACAGACTGGGTTGTTGTCCCCTTGCCCCCTCTCTGCAATGAGAACTGAGCTGCTTGGTGGGACTTCAGAGGTTCAGGCTGGGGCCGATATGGGGAGACGGCGAGAGTGGGTGAGGTGAGGTGAGGCCCACGGTCACGGGGGTTGCATCAAGCGTCTCTTTGTTTTCCCTGATATGATAACCTGGTCCGTGGTGTTGCAGTACTTTGTCACCAGACTTGTTTTAGTGTGTATATATGTGATCCCTTCCATGAAGCATATATACACAGGTATTAAATATATCGCTCTATATAATATTATATGTGTGTGGTATCAAAGGAATCTTTTAAATGAGGGTAAAGGAAAAGGACTCAGGCCAGGAAACGCAGCATCTCCAGTTTAAGTATGAAGCCTTTTATTTGGGATAGGGAAAGGGAAATAAAAAAAAGAGGGGAGGGTTTTATATGAATAGGTATAAACTTTGAGATGGGACAGGTTTCCCTGTTCACATTTTTGAAACCCTTGAGGATGTCCTTGCAGTCCCATCTCAGTGAGAGAGTATTATACTGCTAACTAGCGAGTAAAGTTTTAATATAAGGCTTTGCTTATATTATTTAAAGGGACATTGTGAAAGGCAGGAAGTTTCACACTTGACTTCCCAGGCTTGCTTTATCAAGCCAAGAGGGTTTTCTTCAGCACATTATGTGCTCTCAGCAGAAATGCTCAGTGCTCGCAGCTCTACAGCAGATAAACCACAAGCTGTAGGGGCTGCTTTAGTGGTGTGTTCACAAGACCCTGTGGTAACTCTCTCTTCTTTATTTGTGTGAGAGAAGAAGAAAATTCTGCAGCACAGAACCAAATTTGAGGGTTATTAACAAAGGAAGTGATGTTTTCATTTTATAACATTAGAAGAAAATCTCATATACTGTAAAATAACCACAGACATTCACACAGAGCAGAAACTTATTAAATGCTGAAGGACTTAGTGAAAATCTTTTCCCAAATTCTTTGATAGGGGCAGGGATTTAGGTGATACTGGCATTGGAGTTAACCTGGCCTTTACAGGGAGAAGTGAAAAAAAAGAAAAAAGCCAACAAAAAATACCCTACTTAGCTTGTATGAAACTGTATGTCAAAAATGGATGGGTTTTAGCAAGTGAAAGGGAAAGATAGCAAGGGGATGCTGCAGTTCTGAGCTGGGTAGTAATGATTTTGAGTCCTTTAATATGTCTTTGTATTAATATAATTTAAGAATACCACGCTTTACTATTAAAAAAGAACTTAGTATCTTTCATAAAGTCTAGTATCAGGATAATTATGTAGATGTTTTAACAACATTTTTGCTTTTGTTCTTAAATAAAGAAAGAAAAACCAAACTTGCTTCTTTTAGCCTTTGTAATAGAAAATAAAAGTGTGCACTTTAAACCCTCTCCTGATCCAGAGTGTGTTTGTGTTTTTCAAATAGCCTGCAAAGGATTTTTATCTTGCTTTCAGGTTTCCCTGCTGTGAGGAGGGAAGCAAAGGGAGCATGTCAAGCATTGAACCACTTTGGCTTTCTCCCTTCTTTAAGTATAATCTGCTGCTCTTCTTGCTGAGTGGAAAATTGCCTATGTGCATTTTAACAGTTTATGCAGTTCTTCATCAAACACACAGTTCTTGTGACCTTTAGGTGTATTTAAGATGTTTTTCTTTCCCCCTAGTGCCAAGAATCCATGTGCTCTGCATTAACACACAGTTTCAGGTGTTTGGGTAACCTGTGTTTTGAAACCTCCAGCAATCGGGTCTTGTAACACCTTCATCTAGAGATTCTTCTGCCGTGTAGGCTGGGCTGTTCAACTGGGTTGGCCAGTTCTTTTGCCTGCCAGCGTGCACCCTGCTAGGGAACGTGCCCTCAGCCCTACCCACTGAGTCGCACACAGCCTGGGCCATGGGAAGCGTCTGTGCACTTACGTTCCTCCTGGAAAGGATGCTGTGCGAGGAAACTGCACCGGGGGAAGAGGTCAATGTGAAAACATTTATTAATAAACTATTATTAATTTTATTAATAAATAAAATTCTTTATTGTTCTAATCCATTATGATGCAGATTAATCTAGATTCTTGATGAAATCAAAACTGGAGATGTGGTGAAGACAGGGGAGTCCCGTGGATACGTCCTGTTACTGCAGTATAAATTGGTAGTGACCAGAAGGTCATATCCAGCAAGGCCTGAAGAGACAATGATTTGTCACACATCTCCTTGATGTGCCTTCATACAGACATAAGAAGTCATGTCCTTCTGGTCAAAGAGGAGGCCTGAACACATTCTTGTAGTGCAGGGAGAATGAGGAGACGTGTGCACTTCCAAGGTGCATCAATTGAGTACATAAAATGTGAGAGACGTTAGTTTTACATTCCAAAGTCTATCAAGGCCATGCTGGCAGGAGTTGAGGGTAGTTTTTCCAGTACAATTGAAACCAAAATTGTCAAATTATGAGACAGACAAAGCATCAGGAGAAAAACACCTCTTTTCCTTGCAGGTTTGAGCCTCAGCTGTAAACCAGTGTTTCTTCACTGAATTAAACTTGTATTTCAGAGAGGAAGAAAAGGAGTGGTGATTTCAGTATTCAGATCTTCCTAGGAACTTCAGCAGATACAAAGACAAGGCAGAGAGACCCAGGTCAGCCAGGAAAAATCCAAGTTCTATGGAAGATTGTGAGGAACAGGGTAAAAACCCCTGAGAGGTGGGAGAAAGGCTTTGTGCGGAAGATGGTTCATGCTATCACACAACAGGCTGGCAGAGGGAGTTTGCTGCAGATGAGAATCCTGTGACTGAGTCTGCCTACCCACACTATAGAGAAACATTTCTGGGCAGTGACAGCAGATGATGCAAATAGCGTCATCCTCTTCATTGTGTTTGCTGCTGCTATTGCAACCAGGAACAGGGTCATGTTGTGTTGTGTCCTGTGCACAGTGAGCAGCAGAGAGTTCCTGACATGCAGCAGCTGTAACCTGGGAGGTGTGATGGTTACAGGCTGGGGTAGAGAGCACAGAGAACGTACCATGCAGGGCAGCTGGAGGGAAAAACATGGGGCAGAAAGCACTGAGCTAAATAGTAAAAGAGGCCTGGATGGGAGTGACTAGTTAGAGGGAAGTGCAGGAGGAAAGGCTGTGGGCAAGCCGGCTGAAGCACAAAGCTGATATATGGTGGAGGAAGGCACTGAACAGACTTGGTTGGGTGCTATGGGAAGGCTCTGGGCAGAGGTCCTTTGGACATACAGCCCTTGGGGCTTCCTGGAAAGCTGCGGGCTCTGGTCAGAAGCTGAGCCATGCCTTGTTCAGCCTCACCCCTTTCTCCCCAGGATGGGAGCGGACAGGACAGGACCTGTCCGTTCCACATAACCCCTCTCCCTTCCCAGATCGATTATCACCTCCTGTTTCTCTGGGGTTCCCCCTCCAGGCAGGAGCAGTGTGTTCTGGTGCTCCTGGGACAGGAGTGGTGTTTCCTGAAAACAGATCCAGGTGCAGCAAAGACAAGAGCAGGGACCAGACCAGACGACAGCTCCAGCTGACTCATTTCCCATCACAACAGTCCTGTTCCTGGCAGCTACCAAGATTGCCCCTTTCAGGGATGCTCATCTCTGCAGTTTATCTTATGGATGGTGGTGCCCCAGAAAACTACTATTTTTTCCAGAGAGTCTTGGGAGGCACAGACGTAGCAGAGACCCAGTAAACAGGGTCTCCAGATAACCATCTGGATTAATCCTCCAAAAAATGACATTACCCAGGGCTGGGATGAAAATCTCTAAACCCAGATGCTAGAGTAGATTTGGCTTGCTTTGAACTGGAAAAGCACTCGGCTCTGGAGGTGCTCTTTGGCGTATTTCCTTTGTTCTCAGTGGATTTACTATGTCTGCCTTAGCTGTGGGCTTCCAATAGTGCTGGGGCCTTCCAGGCAGATGGTCGGGAAGAATGAAGATCTGCATAGTTTTGCTAATTGAATACCAAGGCACGCTCCCCCATCTGTACCCCAGCAAAGCTGAGGCAGAGAGGGAAAGCCCTGCTTCCATGGGAATGAGATGGCCTCAGTTTTCCTCAGCAGAATGGCTTGAGAATAACTGCAACACAGCTGGGCATTGCCCCTGGGAGCTGTGGTGGGGATTGAATACAGTGACAGTGTTTCAAAAGAAGCTCTAGGCAGTCTGGAGCTTGTCCTCTTCAAGACCATTCACATCTTGGTTATGGGGGATCAGTGGCAGGCAAACTGTCCAAGCTTTTCTAAGGGTCATTTGTTTTCTTTCAGCCCATATGCCTTCCCCAGGCTCAGCTGACTCCTGCGTCTTTCCATCAAGCTCAGACCTCTTGGGCTATGATGCTGCAGGATCCCTGCTTTTGCTGGGGTCCATGTTGTCCCTAGCGGGTGTGAGTAGGAAGAGATGGCTGATGGATAGCCCAGGTCGTTACAGACAGCCTTGTTTTTGAGAGGGAAGCAGCCACAGGAATGTGCATCTTGCTGTCCCACCCAATGGTCTCCCATGGCCCAACATCACTGGCCTTGGATTTCCCCATCCTGCTTTCAACCCGTTTGTTTATTGCTGCTCTTGGCATCTCCTAGACTCTGCCTCCTGCAAGAAGGCTTGTTCCGAGAGCTCCCAAAGCTGAATCTGCCCAGGCTGCTGGAGTGTTTTCAGAGCAGGGAAATGCAAAAATGCAGCTCTAGGTGTCCTTCCTGCCCAGGACAGTACAACTTCTGGTGATCGCAAGGCCCTTTCTCATGTTTTCTCCCTGCCTAGCACCTAGTTCTCTGGCAAATGGCACCTCACAAGGGAAGGCCACGTGCAGAGAAGCAGAGCTGTGGTGAGCCCAGCTGCCATGTGAGCTCCCCAAGAAGGGGGAGATGTCTTGGCGGGGGTGGTGGGGAAGCAGAGCTCATTAACTTTTTGGCATTCATTTTGGGGAATTAGTTTTTAGAAATTCTTTTGCCTTGGGCGGGAGGTGCAGGCACTTCCTTCCACAGAAGTTCACCGTTTGGATGGGAGATCCCGGCGCTGCTCCTCCATGCAGGGAGACAGGCAGGCACATATGTACACATGCACAGGCACATGTATGCATGCCATACCCTGCTGGGGAAGGAAGCCCTTTCAGAGGTAGGAAGGGGACTCTGAGGAGTGAGGCCTCATCAAGCCTGTGTATGTCTGTGTTGCATGTTGTTACTGTCAAACATACCCAAAGGGTTGCATGCCCATGTTGCAGGCACCAGGCAGGGTCTTTAGCCAATGCAGAGCCCTAGTCCCACTTTGCCCTCAGCTGTCCACCCTCCCATGCTGGCTTCATCACTCCTTCTCTCACTTCCTTTTCTTCAACACCTCCTTTTCTTCAAAGTAATCTGCTGTAGATGCTGTCCTCCCTGTGGTCTGGCCAGAGCCTTCCCTGCTGCTGCCATTCTGGGTACCCCTGCAGCTCCATAGATGTCTGTTGGCAGTAGCAGCAGCATCTCAGCCCAGAAGAAGACAAGTTTCTGGGATGTGGTGCAAGTGTCCTTTCAGAATGGCCATGGTGAAACTCAGTCTGCAGGCCTCTGCCAAGCTGAGAAAAATTCCCTACCAAGCCCAATGCACTACATCAAATAAATAGTTAAGTCTGGAAGCTGTAAGGGGAGTGTACAATTGTTCTAGGAACTAGTACAAGAACAAGAAATTGTATGGATGTCTGTAAAGAGGCAGTGATTGACCTCTGGCAAAGGGTTTGCTTGGATAAAAGAAGAAAGAGAAAACCACTTACCAAGCTGGGTTTGGTGCAAGAACGCAACCCTGCAGGTGGCCTGGAGCCTCCACACAGACTTTGAGGAGTAGGCTTGATTTGTAGGATGTGCAACAGAAGACGTCTCCTGTGAGGAGGTATGGAAATTTCCAAGTAATGGCTGCACTGCCAATGTGAATGGTCTTGGGTGACTGAAAGAAATGGAGAAAAAAAGGAAAATACTCTTGCTTCAAAAACAGCAGAATTTGCAAAGCTCCTAGGGGTTTCTACATGTTTTTGTCCTTATTTCCAAACTCACTTCAGGGGAGTGTCATCTTGTCTGTCACCACGAGTCCTTTCAGTACTGCTGGCTTCTGCCTGTCCCGTGTCACTGCCAGAGTATGTGCCCCAGATCATACAGAACACATAACAGCATGTTTTATCTATGGGGAGGCATTAATTTGACTCTCCTCATCCTAGCTGATCTTTCAAACAGAATAAGATATTTAAATGTATTTATCCCATTGAAAAGGTGGGTAGCATGCTCTGGGGATGAAGGGATGGATGGATAATACTGCTGCATAAACTTTGTGTCCTTAGAAAATCAGACAAAGTTTTTATTTTCTAAGAGGACACATTCCATTAGATTACCAAGCCAAGCTTTCACCTTATTGGAGGAAGGTGAGATAACAGCAATTAGTAATAATAACCACTAATGCCTTTCTTTGGTCAAATGTCACTGCTGCTGGTGGGTTCCCCATCAGCTGTGCTTTCAGATACACCAGAGAAACAATTAAATTCCCTTCTGTATTCATGGCCTCATAAACTGATATGCAGCCAGGCACCACCACCAAGGACAAGACCCACAGCAACAATCTGCAGGAGTTTCTGACCAAGAAGGCACACAAGTGTGCCACTGGCTCTTGTTTTGAGTGTGAGAGTGGCTGCAAGACACTGGCAGGAGGGAGAACAGGGGAAAGGCTGCTCCAGAAGCACTGTGAAAGTGGCCCTGTGAAGGAGTTGAGGGAATACTCCTGGGGCTGAGACAAAGATGGCGACTTGGAGAGATGCACAGAGAAGCCCCTTACCCAGCTCCTTGTAATGAGCAGGGTTGTATCTGAGGTCTGAATGTCTCAAAAGATTCTTCAGGGTCTCAAACTGCCAGCAAGGTTGTACCTATGAGTAATACCTCAGCAGTGTTGCTCTACAGTTCCCTTTGGGCCCGATGGCAGAGCTCTCTAGAGAGGTCCCATTAGAGACAGGAGTAGAATTAGAGGTTTTAAAAGAGACATTTACATGTTTTGATACCAGCAGAAGCCCCTGAGCACTGCAGAAAGGCAAAGAGGCCAGGGGAAAGGAAAGTACAAGAATTGATTGCTTAAAAAACCCCCAATTCTTCTGAATAAAAATGTAAAAGGAGGGAGAGTATGGACCAAGGCAAATGTTGAAGGACCCACAGTACTCCCCTCAGGATTGCTGAACATACTCCTTAGGCAAATGTGTGGAGATGTTCAGCCAGCACAGCTGGGCGGTGTGGGTAGCTGCAGCAAGAGACCTACAGAAAATATACTGAAGCTAGCCCTGGTCTCTGCCAGTTAAATTGGGGTTCATGGAGTTTGGCCTTTTCCATCACATTAGGTGCCTCCTTTTGTGTGCCACCCACTTAGGGCCAGTAGAAGTTGAATGGCTGGTTGAGCCTGTGAGAAAATGTGCTGTTAAGGGCTGACTGGGCTTCTGAGTGATGGATGGAGCAGAGCTGCTGGCACCTCCACTAAAATGGGATCACAGAAACAATAAAAACACATCTGATCTGACAACAGTGCAGCCAGCACAAGTGATGCAATCTGTGGCCATGCCTGCAGCTTTCCAGAGACATTTCAACTTCATTCACTAAAGCAGCTCAAATGCTCTGCTCTCCATGATGGGGACACAAGGGCAGACAGACATTCCCCACTGCTATGACTTTACTCCATAGTATAGGTTCTGATTCCCTGGGGCTTGAAGACAGGGTGGTGTTGATGCATCCAGCTAGTGATGTTACCCAAGCTCTTCTCGTGGGCAGGAGGTCATTGTTCAGGGATTCTGAATCAAGAGGGACATACAGTGTTGGTAGGGACATACAGTGTTGGTAGGAGACTTTGTGGACATGGCAAATGCAAGATGAGATGTATATCTTGTCGCTCTCAGATCTCTAGAAAAAAACTTAGAGATGTCCATTGCAGGCTAATAATTCAAACTGCTAAATGACAATTTAGATGATCTTTAAGCTACCTTCCAACCCAAACCATTCTATGATTCTATTAATTTTCTCTGAATAAATGTCTTCATTTTCTGAAGCCATAAATGTCAGTCAGTTGCTGCAGCAGCTGCTGTGAAGTCCTTAGGTCCCTCCAGATATGTGGTCAGATGTTTGTCCAGCTTTCATAACAAGTTTGAGCCTGGGACAAAACCAGGGGGTCCAGCTGCACCTGGCACTGGACAGCTACCATGTTCCCAGTCACTTTCCCTTGCCAGCCTGTGATAAGAAGCAAAACTAGGCATATATGATAGTAGCTTTCCCAAACATCAGTGATGTCTGGCATGACTGAGTGACTCCAGTCTTCCAGAATGGACTGGAAGATTTCAGGAAAGGACATGGACCTCCTGGATGGCAGGCTGTACTTCAGGAAGGAGAGATGTGATCATGCCTCGCTCCCAGGAGCCAGAATGCACTGACCATCTGCAGAGTCTGCTGCTGGCTTCAGCTTTGGGTGGGCGGAGAACACTGTAACAGGCCAGGGTTAGTATGGGACTGTTCTTCCCTGAATGGTTTCACCACTGATGGTTATGACTGACTCAAAATCTGAAGAGGTTGTATCGTAATTACGAATTCTATTAAACCATCTATTGTGTGATTTCTGAGCCTGATTAGATTGGGATCTAGATCACAAGGCTTCTCCAGCTAAACTGAAATTCTCAACCACCCAACCTGGCTAGGTAATTCTTTCTTTTTGGTTTCTATTGGGTTAAATCAAATGCATTTCCTTATGGGACCAAACACCATGTATGGTTTTGCTGGGCTGTGTCCAGTTGCTGTGGCTCACAGACCAGTGTAGGAATACCTGATTTCTACCGACTCACACTGGCACTGTAAGGCTGAGCCTGGCAAAGTGGACAGGAACAAAGTGAGAAATAAAGGCACTTCTGTCGAAATATCACACTCAGCAAAAGACCCCAGCACATGTAAGATGCTACTTTGCATGCCAGGTTCTGATAAAGAGGATCAGACCTTTATCCTCCTGTCTCCAGTCCTTTTCTCCATGCTAAAAATTTCACGGACAGGAGAGGAGGGGCTTCGTGTGCTCAGGATCTTACTTAACCAGCTGTTACCAGGGTATTCGCAGGGTTCATGAACTCTCTTCCTGTACATCACTGCTCTGAGAGGAGGCTGTTTGCTTTCTCATAAAATTCTGTGCCACTTAAGAAGAAAAATCCTGTATTTTGGGGATGATGCACACTTTATAAGAAAGAAACCTTGTGCTATTATAAATATTAACTTAGGAGGGGCACAGAGTAACTGTTGCATCACATACAAATAATGTCACTATCTTCATCTCAGCTAAAAAGTTAGCAGGCAGATGCAGACAGCATGTGTATCTCCCTGTAGCAACCTGCACAGCTTGGAGCTCCTCAGAGCCTCCCAAGAACTCGTCGGAGGATCCCTTTGCTGTTGTGTTTGCAGCTGACGTGTACCCCTGACAGCGCACACTTGCTTTTTTTCCCCTTCCAACACATGTATTTGTTATAACACCTTGGGAAGGAAAAGGGTGCTGCCTTTGCAAAGTTAGATAACTGGCCCAGTTCTTTGCTGCCGGATTGGCTGGGAGAGGCCCTGTAAAACCACGCTGGCCAGGCGCCCGGCCCAGCCCTGCAAGGCTGCAAGCTATTTCCACAATTGGCCACTTCAGAGTGGGAGAGGGGGAGGTGAAGACAGCCGGGCAAGCTGCATCTCTGCCAGGCTGTTTCCCTTCCTCCTTGTTTTTTCTCAGCCAGAGTAGTTTAGCAAACCCACTCCGGGTGCCTCTGAGCCCGTCTCGCAACACCCAGGAGAGTGGGGTGCAACGTTGGTGGCCAGGCACCTGGCCCTCCCTTAGCCCTGCTGGCACAGTCCCAGGACAGGACATGTCAAGCTGCAACACCCCTGGGGGCCCTACTGCCCTGGACTTTCCGGAAGTCCTGAAGTCCCTACTGGAGTATTCCTTGCCCTGGACCAACAAGATGACAGGTAGGATTGAGGAAATATATGCTGGGGTTTCTGTTTTGATTTCTCCTTCCCCTCCTTCAGTTGCAAGGTGAGAGAGGGGCAGATCTTGTTTGCTGCAAGCCCTTCCAAGGGTGTGTTTCCCCAAAGTGTCCAAGTCAGACAGGGAGTTCTGGCACTGTGCATGTTGTGCAGCTAGGAGGAAAAACGGCAGCAATAGATTGATTACAAAATCAGTCAAGAGTGCTGAGCTCCTGATCCTTTTAATCTCTGTGCTCAGCTACTTCTTGGAAACCCTCAAAGATTCGTGCACAGAAAAGGCTCGGGCACAAATCTTCACGCTCACACAGAACTGACTTCCAGGATTGCCATTCATTGTTGACCTATGGTTAATAACCACTAAGCCTCCAGACACTGCCTCTTCCCAGACTCAGACTGTCCAGAGAGCCCAGCCTGCATGGGGCAGGCTGACTCTCTGGAAACTTTGTTTGATGCCGCAGTTGTTTATCAGCGAAAAGCTGGGGTAGAGAACACAGTAAATGCCGCATTTTCTTTGCAAGAGCACTTCTGTACTCCTAGGCTTTCCCACTCTCTGTGAAGCATTCTAGAAAACAAGTGGAAAGGACCCAGGAGGTTATTTAGTTTGGGCTTTTGCTGCACTGAACACTTTGCTCATGCTGCACTGACCACTTCTCTAATGCTGGGTCTGGTCCAAGCACCCACCAAGCAACTTGAGTACTCTCTGGTTTTGGATAGGATGCTACACACCCTTGAGAAGCTGCTTTTTGTGTTTTAATGTTCACCACTGAGTGCTGGGGACTTGCGTGGGAACACTTCAGCTCAACAAGCCTATGTCTGGGCATGAGGGAGTTGAACTTACAGAAACAACCATGCACAGAGCTCGCTCTTCTCTAGGGAGTTGCTACCAGGACATGCAAGCAGCTCTGCAGTCTTGAGGGGCAGCAGGACCCAGGAGCAGAAAAGCCAGACACACAGTGTGGAGACAGACCCTGCTCTTGCTCCAGGGTCAATGGAAGAAAAGGCTGCTGCTGTGACAGTAAAGCGTTCATGTCAGGAAAGGCAGCTGCCTACACCTGCTGTAATACAGTGAGCTCTATGGCACATGCACAGCTCCCTTGGGAAAGGGAAATGGGGCAAGGGGAACTGCCCTACCCCCTAAGGGGCTCATTTTGTCACATTGCTCTGCTGCAGCCTCCTGTGAGCTCTCTCTCTTCTTTGCTGAGACTGCCCACTAACAGGTGTGTTTACATACCACACCGTATGAAATCCCACTGTTCATGTGACCAGGGCATGTTTTCTGAGCTGACTGTACCCAGGTAGAAAGTGGAATTATTTGGGAGGAGGCAGTAACAGCCAAGAGTGGCTCATGTGGTGTAGAGCCTTGCTGTGGCTAAGCTGAGTTTGGCTGCTTTTCTGGGATCTCTGCTCTCCACAGCCAAGTGGATTCAATTAATCCAAGGGAGGAGTGCTGGCAAGACCTATCTGTTTGGAGTAGGGTATAGAGGAGAGATCAATGATTTGAAGAGAGAATAATTTAGTCTTAACTCAATGAGACTTATTTGGCAGCTGAGAGTGCTGTTTTGTGGCAGCTTTCTTCCTCAGCCCCAGGACCACCCTGCCATTCCACATCCCTTCCCATAGTCCTCAGAACTGTCTTTATTATGCTGCCTCCCTCTCCAGGCCAGCACTCCCATCATGGCCCTCTTCCCACAGAGCTCAGTTCTCTCCTCCTGGGTCTCCATACTTAGATAGCACTCATCTGGATTTGCTGTCTCAGGCCTCTCTCTGAAATTCTCTATTCTGCTATTCAAACCTCCCAGTGGGGCTTGCTGTACATCTTCCCCTCACACCCTGTCCCCATCAGCGAGCTGCTTGTTGCTTGCCTCCCTCCCTGCTGCACCTCAGAACTGGGCTGTTCTGCATCATCTGGCCCTGACAAGACTCCCAGCAGTAACAGCCATGGCCGCTGCATTCCTCTCCTCACGTCTCATTGTCCTCCACTCCTCAGCTGCAGGGTGAAAGAAAATGTAAAAATCCCAGGCAGATCCCAGCTTAACCAAGAAGGTACAGCTTGTGGTACAGTGCCCAATTTCTGCTGGCAGTTGCTTGAGTACCTAATCCCCAGAGGCAGTGAGGAAAAGCTCTCAGGGCAGCCTCCCTCCTAGCTGGCAGGGCAGTGCTAATGCTGGAGCAGGGTGATGAGAGGGAAACCACAGGAATGCTCCTCAGGAACTCCCTCCGTCCTGCCTTCGGGAAGAGCAGCTAACACTGTATAGTCTAGACCCTCTCCAGGTAAAGTCACAACTCATGGTGGTGCAGAACAAACCTTAGCACAGTGGAGCATGAGTGGAAATGTGCTGGAGGAAGACCATGGTCAATCTAAAGGGAAGAGCCCTGGAGTAAAAGCTGCTGAGTGGTTTCAATAACCTCCCTTCTACAGACATTACCCAGGAAAACAGCTGCCATGGAGCTCTGCAGGAGTGATGTGCGCAGACCCCATTTCTTGAAAGAGCGTTGTACAGTACTGAGGCACAGAATCACCCTTGGGGGCCACCAGCATTGACAACAATGGGACAAAGTGACCATGAGAGCCATAACTGAATGGGAAGCCTGCAGCCTGGCCCACTTTGGCTGCGTCCACTTGCCTAAAAGCTGCTCCTTTGTGGCATCACTTGGTTGTGTTCTCTATCTACCACCTATCAGTAGCTGTTTCCTAGACAAAAGCACCACCGCAGGCTTGCTGCCCCTTGCCAAGCTGTGTGTGCTGCCTCCGTCGTGTGTGGTCTGACATCTGTGTCTCATTACCCTCTGTGAAGTGGCATCTCCCTTTCACGCATGTGCCTTTTCTTCCTGCCAGCTGAGCTTGGCAAGGCAGAGGGGGTCCATGGAGAGCATGTAGCAGCCCTGGAGCATGCTCGGCAGCAGAGCATGACCTATTCTGCCTGTTTCTTGCAACTGGATTTATCAGCCTTGATAAATGATGCATTAACCGGTGCTATTCCAGCCTGTATTAACAGGGTGTTCTTTTCCAAGCTTCCTGCTGGGCAGTATGTGTGCAGGAGTAGCATCGGGAGTCCCACTGGTTCCCTGTGAAGGAGGGAGCAGATTGGGCCTCCCAGCCTATGCAAGAGAAGTAGCTGCTGGGTAGGGCAGCTCCACATCTGCCTAGGTTGGATGGAGATGTCCCCTGGTCCTCATTGCAGTAAGAATGGAGGAAAACACCCTACCCCGTGTGACTTCATTCCTTTTCCTGGGGCATGTGGGGAAGAATTCAGACCTAATATTTTTTTGTCACAAAGACCATCAGGGTTTATTAGTAAGGGTCAGGTAAAATCGTGCCTTGCCACTTAAATTAAATGTCTGAGGTTTGTGGCAGGGAAGCCGAACCGAGCAGATGCCCAAGTGCCTACCTGAGAGGAAGATGTCTTTTTTTCTGCTGGCACGCATGGGGACGCCTCTACTCTGGCTCCCGCGGCTCTGTTGGATGCAGACGAGCCTATCCCAGGGGAGCACACCCTTCCCTTTCCCGGCTCGCAGCACTGTATGGTAGGTTCGCTGCAGCCCATTCTGCCGAGTCAAGAGCAGCCACTGCTGACAGGAGAAGCCTGTGGCTGCAGCATATGCCATTTCTGCGAATTTATCAGTTCTATGGGAGATGCTCCTCAGCATCCGTCTGTGCTCTCGGGAACGAACTTGGCAGTATTTGCTCCCTTCGTGTGTTCAGAAGCTTAAATCCCAGCACAGCATCCTGGCTGCTAGAGCAAGGGGGAAGCCTGGAGAATCACAAGGATTTCTTGTGATCATAATTTGGAAAGGCGGCCTTTCCTCCCTTCCCCCAGCAGCACCGCAGTGAAGTCCTTCTCCCTGCCCATGTTATGTAGGGCACGCCGCTGCGGGCATCGTGTGGGACGGAGGGAGATTAAATCCAGGGCACGCGGGAAAGGTGATTTCGGGATCCTAAACGAGGATATGCAAGGGCGGGGTGGAGCGCTGGCGCCCGGGCAGGGCGGGGAGGGAGTTCGCAGACGTCGCGCAGCCGGGACAGCCCTCACGGACCCCCGGCCTGCCGCGGCCGCCTCAGGCACCGCCGGGCCGGGTGAACAGGCGGCCGCGCGCAGGCGCAGAAGGCGCGCGCCTCGCGGCCGGCGG
>VZRS01012463.1:257309-276960 GCA_013398055.1 Ifrita kowaldi
CCGAGCCAAGTGCCGGCAGCACGGGATCGCTCCCCGCCTCCCAGGGATTGTCCTCTCCGGAGCGTGTAGGTGCCTGCGCTGGGCAAAACCGAACGCTGCGGGAACGAGGGGTGGGCAGGAGCCGAGACGTGACACGCTGGTTTTGGTCCCTCGGCTGTCTGGAGCCTCCTCCGCCTGTAGACGCGTAGCTGGGAGCAGCAGTGAGAAGGTTTCGAGTCTTGCTTGACCTTAATTGCTGGGAAGTTGCCCGATGACACGAGTAAACAGCAGATCCCCTCAGATTAAGTTCGGTGATAATCCATAAGGGTATGAGTGACTGCCTGCACATGCAGTCCTGCATGGGCTGGAGCTGCCTCTCTGCCACTGGTGATGCAGGCGGCAGCTGTGTAAATAGCAGTGCTGGTGCTTATGGTCTTCGGTGATGATGGCACGCTTTTTTTTTTTGTTTTCTCCTCCTTCCCGTCATCTGGCAGTGTTTTTGCCTTTCTGAGTATCAGTTTCATTTCGAGGAAAGCTCAGGATTATCTGCGCTGCTGTAATGCCCAGTGTATTGGTGTATAATAAAATAAGTCCTTACACTTACAAATTTTGAGATTAAAAATAATTTTTGGAACAGTAGACAACATCCAGGATAAACCACAGCATAAGCAAGGTTGGCAGGATTGATCCCAGTGAAGATCCTACCTACCTTGCATGTCTAATAATGCACAGTATACCCTGTAAATCTGTTTTGTGATTCTGGAGACTACCTTTTTCTCCTTTCTGCTAAAAAAAAAAAAAAAATTCAGCTTGTGATAAAGGTCTTAGTAATGTTGCTATGGTGCAGGATGCTGCAGCACACAGAATCTTGAATCTACAAAATAATGAGATTTCTTAAGATGTTTCTGCACCCAGTCCTTTTTAAAGACATTAGTGCCAGCAGGAGCAATTTAAGTTCATGCATGTTTGCTGATAGGGATTTGGTGACTTTGTCTTGGGGGTGATTTTTGTGTCCAGAATCATGTGTTGTGGCCTATGGAGACGTAAAGTTCTGAAATTAATACGATTGTGAGGTAGTGCATTTTCCTAAAATTAGAAACATTTGATACTAGATTGATTAGTAGATGACCCCATTCCAGCTCGTGAAGGTTTTGAGCTGGAGCCTTTAAAGCTTGCTAGTGAGTCCATTTCATCTGGATTATCCCTCTCCATTCATGGTGTGATAAAGCTCAGGTTGTTCCTGTTCTTAAGACTTCTCCATAGATTTCCTTAGTTCACCTTGTACTGTTTCACTATTTCACACTTTGTGGAACTTGTTGCTTTCTGTTTATTTTGGTCTCTGATACTTTTCTTATTTGCATATGCAAGACGAAAGAATGCCTTAACTGTCAGCAGGTAGTTACTCCTAATTTACAAAAGGCTTGTCAGTAGACTTGTGTCTCACTGACTTTAGAGGATCCTTGATTATATTCTGTTCCTTTAACAGTGATTTTAACACTAAAAATGTTTAAAAATTACTCATTTGCTTAATCCAGTGGTGCAGTTTCAGCAAACTTTCTGAGAAAAGCCCCTGTGCTTTTGTCTGGAATGCCTATTGACAAAAATACAATTTTCTGTCTTATTCTGTAAGAAATGATATTAGCTAGCTGCAATGTCCATTTATAGTTTCTGCAAGCTACCTGGGAGTTTTCCAACCGCTGTGGGTAATTTGACTACCCAGTCAAAGAAAGCAGGCTTTCTAATCTTCCTGAGCAACAGAGGAGGGAGGTCAGCCAGTTCCAGCAGAATGCCATCCCCTTGAATGCCCTGCCATGTACCAGGTACAGCTCACCAGCCTTGCTGGGAGTTGTTGTCATGTAAGGATTAAATAAATAAAAATAATTCTATTTTTATTAAAAAAGGAAAAGTGCTGTGGGTTAAGGGAAAGCAATTAATATTCTGGAGCAGGAGTGTAAGTCTCTTCTATTAGTAAGGAGCTGCTGCGTACTCTCCAAAGGATGCCTTAATCACCAGTTGCATGCTGCTGTGGCAGGGGGAATGCCTCAGCAAACATCACAGTAATGAGCATCAGGGATATGGAACCCTACAACCTGCCTTGTTCCATCCTCACAAGTGGGACTAAAGATGTATGGAGCAATCAGCCTATATATATATAGTGTTTTCAGTATAATTTGACAATATCTTTTTGGTGAACAAGGGGAGTTTGTCAAATAAGTATTTGTTCTGTTTGTGGCTGTGATAGCTCTTGACAACGTCGTGCCCAAAATCATTTAGTTGGTTTTTGGTGGTTGGTTTTTTGGTTTTGAGGAAAAACCAGGATGGGGAATAAAGCTCTTTTCAGGCTGCTGCTTCTGGTTAAAACAGCAGTATTTCCAGCAGTTCAGTAACTGGAATGGTCTACTTAAATCACTGAGCATAAACTGGTGTCCTCACTGTTAAGAGCAGATGTACAGCCCAGTTAATAGGTCACAGTAGCAGAATGAGGGGGCTAAATCGGACATGAGCCATCATCTGCAGAAGTACAGTCCAGATTTATCAGGGTGACCTTGAATCACTGCAAATGGAGCCTCTTAGGATACTGCAGCTCTACTGTCAGGTAATACCTGTTTACACTATAAATATCTTAAGAGAATTAATGTTTCAAGTCCCTGTGCTGAGGTAGGCAGAAACTTCCCCCTCAAGATGCAAGAAGTTAATTAGTGTTTCATTAGATATTGTGCACCCAAGCAGGATGTTGTGTGGCAGAAATAAAGATTAAATTAATTGAAAGCAAGCCCATGGGAAAACATCAATGCAAAAAGAATCATACAAAGGTTTTACCATGTTATGCACCATCTCTGAAATAGATGGGATCCCAATATGCATGTTAACTCCCGCTATTTTGTTTCAGATACTGTTAAAAGTGAGGGAGGAGAGAGAGACAGTATAGCTAAACAAAGACAGCACTGGGGGCCCAGTGCTTGCTGAGTTGTCAACTTGTAGGAAAAGGACAAAAAATTTCAGATGCTTTTCTCACGTGGAGGAAGGATCTAATCTGGTGTGAGTCAGGGACAATTACAAGAGGAAATTGGAGGAACCACAGTTTTTCAGATTACTGCAGGACAGCAGGATGATCATGCACATCCAAAAGGCATTAATAGATCTGAGAAGAGCCACGTTTGCCAGTAGTGTAGTCTTTTTAGCGTCCACCTTCTGAAAAATATTTTTAAGCCTTATATTCCATCTAATAATCACTTAATGGGTTTTTTTTTTCTCCTCACTTGGAGGTGTTGTATTAGGTGTTGCAAAACAAAAGCACTGCTGGTTTGTATTAAAACTGGCACAGCTTATGATGGTGTACTGTGGTTTTCAAGAGTAAAGTTTTTTTTTTCTTTTTAGTTGACATTTTGACTTGACATTTCACAAGTTTTTTATCATGTTAATTAAAAATAGTTATTTACAAAGAATTCATTATCGTTGCTTGCATTTGTTTTGGTGATGTCTTTACTAGGAGATCATCCGCAACATCCAGTGCAAATCTGGGTTTGGTTGTGCTGGGCACTATGAAATGTTGGGGAAATACACAATCTCTATTCACAGGTGAAATGTTGGTTCCAATTTGGTGGGGTGTGCTCCAGTAGTAAGGGAAATCCTCCTTATGTATAGAGTAGATGCTGTTTCTTTACTAGCTTCAAGTAGCAGCTATTTAGAAACATTCTGGTCATTTGCATCATTACTGTTAACCTGCAGGTTTGCTTTGCCCAAGCAAAGGGCAGGAAAGTTGCAAAACTCCCTGCAAAAAGGAGTTTATGGCAGGAATTGGAGCTGGAAGATGGCGGTTCAGAGGCAGCAGTGTGAAGTGGCAAGGAGAAAGCCAAAAGCTGCAAGGTGATGTTACCAATGCTTAGGTCCAGGAGCCACTGGAATGTATATGTCCTTTAAGTACTTGCTCTTGGTCTCAAGCTGGTGGCTGGTGAATACTTTCTCAGCTGCTTGGTTTAAAATCAGTATCTTCTTTTATATAAAATATTCAGAATACGGTAGATAATTTACTTTGTATGGCAGCACTGTTCTTTAAGCCATAAAAAGCTCTTTCAGTCTCAGTTCCACACCAGCTAAGGCAACAGCGGAAGGAATGCCACTTTTATCAGAACAGGTTTTATATAAATAGGCTTTTCTGATTTAGAGCAGAGTTTCACCCCCACTTCCACCCCCGATAAAGAAAAATGCTCCTTTAGCATATTGTAGCCAGTCTAGAAAACCCTAATGCCAAAGATTGGTGCATTTTATTGGGCTAATCTCTGTTAATACTGGAGATCCAAACTGGTCTAGTGTATGTCCTTGAAGTCCCTGTTCTATTGAACTGAGCATTTGCTGGCTTCCATGGTAATGCCCAGTTTGCAGTGATTAGGGTACGACTGTAGACCGTTCCTTTTGACAGCAGTGCTGGCTCAGTGCTGGCAGTACTAGCACTGCTTCTGCAATGCCTCCTTCACTGCTGATAGAACTGCATGGAGAACTGGATCAGGAAAATGACTTGGATTTTTAAATTTTTTTTTTCTGCCAGCTTATTTTTATCTCTTAAATTATGTAATTATTCCATAACTTGAGTTTTCTGCTTGGATTCTGTCCCAGACAATTGTTAAGATTCAGTAGCTATGGGGAACATAGAAACAGCCATTTTTCTGTAATATGTGCACTGTAGCACAGTAAATGGAGAAAAATTCATCAGTCTCTTGTGACTTGGGGGTGGGATGTGGGAGTGTGCCTTATTAGACATCTCCCCAAAGAGTGAAAATTGCGTGTAGGTACTGTGAGCTATCTATAGTGAGCAGCACTTGGAGCTATTGCTTTCTGTGGACATGCTGAGTCATTTCAGAGAGAAAGGCTTCTAAAATGCTGAACAATAGGCATCCAGGTCTCTGGTGTCCTATGGACCTTTTGACTGATTTTCAAATGTAATCTGAAAACCCATATTCCTCTCCTATTCGTATTTAAATTATTGTTCTGCACCCTCCTTCTTTGTGCATAGAATAAGCTACTCTGCTTCCTCGGAATTTTCTTAATGGCTTCCCATGGAATCCTGCTTAGGGACACTCACTTTTGTTGTCTTCTGAGATGGGTATGTGAAAACCAGGCTGTTTTGCAGTGACTGGTTAATAAGCTCCATGCAGCACTTCATCACACATTGGTAAGCTGTTACAGCAAAGATGCTGGTCCGCGAGGCTACTCAGCTGTCTGTGGTCCAGCCATCACAGGGGGTTAGACCATTCCATACGTGAATGTTGCTTTTCAGTGTCTGGTTTTTCAGATCATGTCATGAGGCGGAACCATTAGCTTACTGAATTTCCTTTCATGGGGATTTTGTTGGACTCTTAAACCTTGAGCCTCTCTTGTGTTTCAGCTTGTACAGTGACCTACTTGTATCTTTCAGATAAAGAGAAGGAGAAAATAAAGCTTGAAGAAGATGAGGCAGCAGCTGCCAGCACTATGGCAGTCTCGGCTTCCCTCATGCCACCCATTTGGGACAAAACTATCCCTTACGATGGCGAGTCTTTCCACCTGGAGTACATGGATCTGGATGAGTTCCTGCTGGAGAATGGAATTCCTTCCAGCCCTACTCACCTGGATTTGAACCAGAACCCACTCTTGCCTGTGGCTGAGCTGGAAGGAAAGGAATCTGCTGGTGCTTCCACTGGTTCTCCTGCATCATCCTCTTCCACTGCAGTTTACCAGCAATCTGAAGCAGCCTCCAGCACAGGTAGATGGAATAATATGGGGCTCTGAGGGACTTCTGTTGTTCTCATATTAAAAGGTGCCTCTTTAGATCAAAGAGCAGACATGCTAACCTGTCAGCATGAGCTGTGGCAGGTTAAACAGTACAAACTTGCTCAATGTAGAGCCTTAGTTCATGTGTCAGTTCATGAAGCTGCTGCCTCTCCTTTTCTTCCCCTCTTCCCATCCTGTGAAAGAATGAGTGTCTATCAGTGTGCAGTCTGTTTTGCTTTTGAAATTAGAAGAGCTGAAACAGCAAAATAAAGTATTTGCTTTCTTGGTATTGCTAATCTAGTGAGAAGCTGGACATGTTGAGAAAATACTTTCTCAGGTTATTTTACAACAGATTTGATAGCTTGTCACAAGTCATTTGTACTACCTTGGTCTGCTTGGGTGAACTTACGCGAACTTAATGTACCTCAAATAATAATGTTAAATAGAAAAACAATGAAGCAATCTTTTTTGTGGTAGCCTGGGAAATGTGAAAACAGGCACCTGGAAAAGGTGTTTTAATGATGCAGTTTGATGTTCCGTGGTGCTTTGAAGTGGGAATGGAGGAACAAAAAAACAAAACTGTGCTTAAATGGTACTAGAAAACTTCATTTGTAGCATGAAGATCTTCTCTGTTAAAGAATTCAGCAGCTCAATTTGCCCTAGATTTGGAGTTTAAACATGATAGCCATCACAGTACTATTTTATGAGCAAGCTTTACAGAAAGTATTTTGCTCTGGACCTCTTTTGTGAATCTGTGAGAAAGATAACATGGAACTCCTTCCATAAGCTATAGGGTGTAGCTTTTTTCTAGGTGGTATATGAAAAACTTATTTATTGATCACTACCGCACATTGCACTGACATTTGCAACTCATGTATATAAAGTTTTGTAAACAATAGATTAATATTATAAAGTTCATATGAACACTACCAATGTCATACAGTCTGTTGGGGCATTTGTTTTTGTGTGGCAAAGAAGAAGAATACTGTTGGATTTGTAACAAATCCTCCTTTATTTAGTCATTTGTTTGGAAGTCTACTGGTCTGACCTTTGAAAGTCCCAGGGACTGGGGTCTTTGGGCAGGCTTATTTCTGTAAGGATTTCTATGGTACAAAACTCAGGCTGATACAACTTTCTCCCTTACTGCTATTGAAGGTGCTTTTTATGTGTGGAAAGCATGTAATTTTTGCCAAGGAAGTATTAACTCCTGTCCTGCATCTGTCTACTCATGTCTGTTAGTCTGGCATATGTTCCTAGAGTTATATTATAGACTGGACTGTGAACTCGTTCTCTGTACCAGCAGCATTACAGCACCCACCACGCCTCACGGAAACACCAAACAACACTATTAAATACTTCTCACAACAGGGCAATAAATAGTCATACAAGCTGGCTTTTTTGTTGATTCTCTTCATCCTGCTGAATATATTGTAATTTCTCCTGTTATTGCCAGAGTCCCCACCACAAAATGAGAGAAATACGCCCAGCCCCATTGATCCTGACTGCGTAGAAGTTGAGGTGAATTTTAACCCTGACCCTGCTGATTTAGTGCTGTCCAGTGTGCCTGGTGGTGAGCTCTTCAATCCTCGCAAACACAAGTTTACTGAAGAGGACCTGAAACCACAACCTATGATTAAAAAAGCCAAGAAGGTTTTTGTCCCAGATGAGCAAAAGGTAACAGATTTATTGCTGCAAACTCTTCTAGGCCTTGATAAAAGTTTCTGACTCTTTGTCCAAACACTTTGACATACAGAGCTAATGCAGTTTACCTACATGATTGGGCAGAAGCACTGCCAAGAATAGAATTGGCAAGCCAACTGCTGTGCTTGCTGTTTTGCAGGTTCTGGTATCATGAGCTAATTACTGTCAAGGAGCAACTGATCATGCTATACACAGAAATTAGAAGAACTATCAGGTCAAATCCTCATCACCTGCACTTTTGAAGGCCATTGTCTATACCTACCCAGTATTGTGTCTAATCTGGATTTAAGCAACCCAGACAACAGAACAGGTGGTTTTATGTGAAAGTTCACTCCTGAATTGAAACTAAGTAAAGGAAGCGTTTCAGCTGGACAGCTTCTTAATACCCAAGTCTTTTAATCTCCTTAGTTCTAGTAATGCACTTGGTTTATCCTAAAGGAAGACTCATGTAAAGATGAAATCTTGCAGTACTGTGTTGTCTCCATTTTGATGTCAGAGCCCTGCAAACCTATGGAGGACATTCCTCAATACAGCAGTCAGTGTGAATGCCATTATACAATACAGAGGTGTCTCTGAAACAGTTGTCAGTCTGGCATCTTTTTTTTACCCCAGGATGAAAAATACTGGACAAGACGAAAGAAGAACAATGTGGCAGCAAAGCGTTCCCGTGATGCTCGGCGATTAAAGGAGAATCAGATCACAATTCGGGCAGCCTTTCTTGAGAAAGAAAATACAGCCCTGAGGACGGAGGTTGCAGAGCTGCGCAAGGAAGTGGGACGATGCAAGAACATTGTTTCTAAATACGAGACCAGATACGGACCCTTGTAAGCACACCCCTTTTCCTTGTTAGGGCTCTTTGTTTTAGCCTCTTAGACTTCTCTGCCTTCTGTAGAGACTCCCAGAAATAAAGTTTATGGAGGCTTTGCCATTTTGCATCTACACTAGAAAAAAACCAACAAAACACAAACAAATCCTGTTTCTGTTGGCACAACTTGTTCAGGCCCTTTCCTGATCATTGTGTTGTCCAAAATCTTAGTGTCCATATTTACAACCTTGTTTTTAACACTGATAGAACATTTTCCGATGTCATACAATTGAACAGATTCACCTGTCTGGAGGAATAAATGTGGATCCCTCCAGACTGGACAGGGCTTTGCTATCTGTTCTAACCTTCATTTTAAGTGAAGAGCGAGCCTAGGAGACTCTCCTTCCTCTCTTCTTCCTTTTTAATTTTTTTTTAATTTTCAAACTCTTGCTCTTTTCTCCTCTCCATTTCACCTACCCCTCCCAGTAAAAGTGTAAAACATAATTTTAGGATATAAGTAGATGTTGCTGGGCAGCATCATGAAATTGTTTCCTCTCCCATTCAGAGGCACTAGAAAGTACCTGTTGTATAGAACTCTGTTCCTGCTGAAGAGGAATAGAGGGACCTTTAGGACAGGAAGACAGGAAAATATTCAATCTCTTGTAAAAACAGAATTTTGTGAGGTTAATCCATGAGTGTTATGCAGAATGGAGTCAGTGCAGTTTTGATTACAATACTGCCTAAATGTCTCGATAGGTTCTAATCCTGGATAACTTGCAGAAACCAAGGAGGGAGAACAGGAGTGGATCATTCACTTTACAAATGTGGACAAAATAATTTGATGTGGGTTCTAGACTGTATTTCTACCACCACCTCTCCTTTTTTTCCTTAGAGGGTCTTCCCTCTTGAACCGCTGATAAAGCAGCGTGTTGCATTTAACTGAGAAGTAAGGGAGATTTAGAAAAAGGGGTCTGGCTCATTAGGCTGAACCTTGAGTCCCAGCTGTTAAAAAATGGCCAGCACCTTATGCTTTGAAAGAAGGGGCTTTTTTAAAGAAGTAAACAAGCCAATGTTATTTTACTGCACCTTACCTGTTGTGCAAGAGATTGAGAAAGAGTTTTGGTCCTTTGCCTCGTGAACACACGATGGGATAAGCTACACCCACTATAAACACGAACAGTTTACCTCACTGTCTCCTGTGTAGCAGCATATCTGGTCTCTCCATGCTTGCTGGTTCTATCTCCAGCATGTTTCCTGATAGAAAATTAGCACACATGACTTGCCCTCTTGGAAGTAATCCATTCTCAGCACCAAGCACTGCTTCAACAGTATGTGGTGTTAAAAGAAACAACATGCTGTGTGTGATGTTGAGACCTTCTACATGACCTACAACTGCAAGAACTAGAAGCTTTACCAGAAGTATATGTCTAGAAGTCCTCTTAACAAGAGAAGCTGTCTTCAGATAGTGGCTGTGTCAGAACGCTTAGGCTATACTTCCTGGGATAATATTTATATTAAGGAGCAAATGTGGGGTGATGATACTGAGAGTAGTTGCAGTTCCTCTATTCAAATCTGAAAATACATTAAAAAAGCATTAGGGTTTATTTTCTATGCTAAAGACTAGCTCGTCTTTTAAACATAATGTGGAAATTATGAGTTTAGAGCAATTTTGTGTTGACTTCTTAAGGAAGTGGAGAAGCAGGCTAATCCACAACACTTAATGTATGCTTTGAACTATCCCCCCCTCTGTTATGCTCTTAATTTGACTAGAGTGGCTCTTGATGCAATGTTGGTCTAATTTCTTTCAAACATACTAAAAATTGTCACCCTTTCAGCAGGGGTTTTTTCTTTCACAGGGTGGTTTGTGGTGGTGATGGTGGGAAGTATGTTATAAATAAATTGTCACACTTAACACTTTGCTTTGTTTAAAGTGACTTATCTGATTCCGAGTGATGCAACTTTAAAGACTTTTAAAAACAAAGAAACTAAAAAGCACACATGAATCGCCAGTCTTCAGAGTGAGCAGTGAAATCTATGAGGTGTCCCAACACAAACAACTGATGATGACCCTGCCTGCCTCCTTGCCTGCAAGTACCCCATCTGACTACCCAGGGCTGGGCATGATGAAAAGTGCAAAGTCTCCTTAATTCTGTATATGGCTTTCTTATCTGTCTTTCTCACTGTAACTATGAACTACAATAAGCTTACCTACTGGGGTTTTGTCAAGACACTCAAAGTTCTTGTCTCAAAGTCTGTTGACAGCCTGTGTGAATAGTGACTCTTCGTTTTGGCACTCGAGTGGAAGAAAAGAGGGAGTTTTAAATGAAAGTGTCTGTATATATAAAGAACTGCTATATTTTAAGACTTTTTTCCCTGCAGTATAATGAATTTTATTTAATACTGTGGCTCACTTCTGGTACAGTGTAGCATATTGTGGAGTACTATGAGTGCAGAACTAAAGACACCAGAAGACAGTAGCCTGTAATGTGAGACTTCAGTGCAGAAGATTACAGCAGATGTACTGAAATAATCCAGAAAGCACCACAGTGTGCCATAGAGAGAGTAATAAACCTCTATCAAATGACCCATGTAATAGTAAACCACTTTGGTTGCTTTCCTGCTCCACAGCTACACTGCTGTAACCTGCCTTTTCCTTTATTTCGTTTATGAGGCTCGCTTTCTTTTATGGTATCTTGCTGAAACAGGATCTATTGTTCTGCTAATGACTTAGCAATCATGGAAAAGGTGCTAATCTGAGCTGCTGATCCCCAAGTCTTTTGGCAGTCTGAAACTACCAAATGAGTATTAGCTCCAGGAAAACAATGGCTATTAGCTGCCATATTACAATTTTCTGTCTCTTGACTGCAGGAGAACTGCTGAAGGTGAAACAGCCAATGATATCCCACAGTTACAATGGGCAGCTTAAGTGTGAGGACCCTTGTGCTGGTGTGGGAGGCTAAATGAAAGCTTGGACGGATTGCAGAGATGTTTATTGTGTTTGGAAGATGGAGGAAGTAGGTGGAAGTTCCGCTGTAAGAGTTTCATCAGCATAACAAGAATCTGCTCTTATATTGAGGAAGTTTGAGAGCTAAATCTTTGTGGGAAGAAAAAGAGTACTTACTTTCTAGGAAAGGAGTACAGGGCCATGCTTGTAGCCAAAATGGAGCTTGTAAGACAGGAGTGTGTTCATGCCTGGAGTTTGATGAATAGCGTACACCTCAAGAAAAATAATCTTGAAAGCTTTCTGAAGCACAAGTGCCAAAATTATGAGGCATGACTAGTTACCAGCATAGCTCAGTGCTATCATACTGAACAATTATTTTGACTTTGTGTTTACCCAAGAGATTCCACCCCTAATTTCAGAGCAGAAAGGCAAAGAGAAAAATGTGAGAAGCAGCAGCTAATATTGTAAGCTTAATAAAAAAAAAAATTCAAAAGCCAGGATTCATAACCAGTGTTTGACAGCATAACCTTTGTAAAGAGCTTATATATTAAATGTGGTTTTTGACCTATAATTTATAATGGACAATGTACTGAAGTCAAGAAAGTGTTTTTAACTTTTTGCTGGTTACCAAAGTATATCTATGAGTGTATTATTGTAATTTGGGATTATAAAGATCTGAGATAATCTTAGGATATTTTTATCAAATAGATTAATATCTTAGTTCCATGTTGCTGAAATGTCAGCATATATCTCTACCTGTATCAAGTATTGCTGATTTGGACTGATATTTTCAGTATGTACTGGTTTTTGCTTCATTTTGGTGATAAAGGCCCAAACCATGGATTAAAACCAAACAGACCAGCAACAAAACAAACAACCCTGACAGCATGTAAATGTAGCAACTTTTTTCATTTATAATTTCTAAATTTTCAGTTAGCCCTGGCTGTTCTTAAACGTCACACTTCCTGTTCAAATCACGAAGCCAAAGGCTAAGTAACTGGGCAAGGAGTTGCTTCATTTGGATCCTACTGTGCTTAGGAATGTCTTTTAAATACTTATATATTGTGTACAGGATCTGGTTTTGCAGTATGTCATGACATTTTAACAGCAAAATATTCAGTCGGTGAGATTAGCATGTGCAATTCTATTGTTTTATTTCTGTTATCTTAAAAGCTTACACAATGGAAACTAACAGTGAATGTTCATTAGATCTTTCTTTCAGAGAAGACTGTTAGCAAACATTTGTGCTTCCCTGTAGGACAATGCAGATTTGCACAATCTGTGATTCATGTGTCTACGGGTTGCAAAACTGGAAAATCGCACTTCGGGGTGAGTGCGGCTCAGCTTTTGTAGCTGGAGAATTTGTTGTTGTTGTTAAGAAGCAGTATCTTTAAAGATAGATGAGAAAGTAGTAACTATTTAAAGGAGTGCAGATACTGCCAGACAGAAAATACTGTGCAATGCTGAATTCCTTCCTTAGTTTTTGCAGTCTCAGGAAGTTAAGTTTATTGCTCCAGAGCTCTCTGCTCCTCTCAAAATAATTAGCTATATCATCTTGTTTCTTTGACTAGGATGACAATCCTATCTGTAAGTGATAACTTGGATATGTTTTCTTAATGATCATAAGAAGACCAATAACTCTTTTAGCTCAATTTGAATATTAAAAGATGCTGAATTGACAGTGTTAGGGTTCGAAGTTCTCTAGCCTTGGAACATACTCTGTAGAGGCCATAAGTGTGCCTGATGCCAACCTACCCCATTCCAGCCACAAAGGGACCATCTCCAAGAGGAGAGAATAAAGGGCATGTGCACCTTTCAGCATCACTGCAGGGACTGCCAGGAAAGAGAGCAGTTTTTGACAGAGCTGTACTTTCACTAGGAAGTGGATTGACACCACATGGCCATTTCATAGTTCTAACTTTGAAAATATATAAACTGTGGATGAGATTTGTGGACAATGAGTGTTGTTTTACTCTACAGACACCAGCTATTAATAAATGATGCACAATATTTAATACAGTATCGCTTTCATACACGGTGATCTAATCTACACGTAGTGGGTTTGTGGCTGAAAATTCCCCAGAAGCTTAATCTTTCACCTGTTGCCAAGATCTGCTCCCACTGAAGCTAGTAACAAAGATCTCATTAACTCCCACAGGAAAAAGTCTTTACTCTTATGTGGTTATTGTAAAGTTTAAGCAAGTGCTGGAGTCATGGGTGTCTTTGCTTTATCCTGAAGCATTCTGTGCTGGGATCAGGTGGATACATCTCAGATTGCAGATGTAGTGTTGATAAACTGGTCCTGATAGTTTTTAAAATTCAGATAATCTGAATTCTGCTTTTTTTTCTTTTTTTTTTTGGTCCTGCATGGACAGGGTGAAAAAGTAGTGTACTATAAACTCGTGTTGGAGAAGAAATGTTTTTGGGTTGTTTGGGTTTTTGCTAAGCGGCTTTTTGCAGTTCTTCTAGTAACATTTTCTGTCTTTTCTGACAATTCTCCATTTCCTTGCTGTGCTGTTTGAAAGCCCAAGGTGTTCTAACTAGAAATCACTTTCAGCATTATCTGCAGGCCTGCTACTAATTGTACCCATTAATTTCAAGTCGGGAGGTGCAGTGGAAGGCCAGCAGCTTTAGGAATACTGTAATAAAACCACTTATGTGGAGAAAAGTATTTTTTTGTAGATAGCAGAAATAATGGACCTGCACAGAGATGAATATTGCTGCTTCAGTTTTGCAAGCCACCTGAGCATAAAAGGGATTTGTTCCTTGTGATCAGGAGCTTTCATTTTTAGTGAGAGAGAAGGTATCTCGGACTTTTGTAAAATCCAGATAGGATTTGTTTACCCTTCTAGTTTTAGCTGCTAAGCACAAGATGAGAAATGCAAGTTTGTCTTAGTGCATAAATCTCATATTTTTGGCAACATACACCTAAATGTCTTAAATGGCATTTGTTAGTGCTAGTGTTTTGCTTTTGCAGCACTACAAGACTCTGACTGGCTTTCTAGATGTTCAGATAATTACTCTGATCTGTATCTGCCACTGTAACATGGTGAGATTGGGAGAAAGGCAGAAAGAATTGGCTTAACTAAATATCTGTGGAGATGCTAACATAATGCTAATTGAAAAACTACCGTGATTTAACTCATGATAATGCAAATTGTCATGTGGATGTAATTTGTTAGTTTCATAGTCTGCTATCCCTCGTGAGTCACTTTTGGAATGCAAACTTCTTGAAGTTCAGACACCTACAGAAAAAAAGGAATCCTTTGAGGAAGATACATATATAGATAGACATAGATACTTGGCAAGGAGAGCAAAGAATGAAGGCAGGAAAAGGAGAGTAAAGCAAGAGTCTGACCTGGGTGAGATTGGTAAAACTGACACCTCACTGTTTACAATTTTAGGCCAATTTGGATCCCCTCAGTTTAGCATCATACTGAAGATAAGTACTTGTTTAGGTCTTGGGAATCTCCTTCTCTTGGTCCTACTACCACGGTCCAGAAGGAAGTGAAAGGAATATACAGATAGGGAGGAGAGTTACTGCAGAAAGGCATGAAAAAATAGCTGTTGCTTCAACTAAGTGTGCCATTGCACTGGGACTTGACCTGCCCATGTGAACTGGTCAGTGCTGTGTCATGAGGAAACTACTACCTGAGGCCCCAATCTTTTAAGGCCTCAATTCTGCTGTCATTTCTGCATGGGAGGAGCCCTATATCTGTAGAGAACCATGTGGACTTCACAGGATCTGTTCTTGAATGTGAAGCTCTGCCCAGGCAGTCAGTTGCAGAATTGTGTCCTTAATACACTATCCAGTTGTAGTTCTAGGGCTGTTGATATTAAGTGTAATTTGGGTGCCTGTTATATAGCCAAAACCCTTGTTACTTCATTTTCCTAACTAAGGCATGAGCAAAAGCCCTTTGCTGTACAACATCTGTAAAAAATTTAAAATGTACTTCACATACGTCTAGTAAATTAAGGCATGTGATTTTGGTCTGTGGGTCTCAACAAACCTTGCTCGTGTACCTGCCTGAATGTTTTCCTAGATCTGCAGCTACGTTTCAGTGAGAAGGGATGGTGGGATTTGTTTTCCCGAGGGGGCACAATAGCAGCTCTCACCTGTCACGCTGGGGTGACCGCTCGCTACTGGCCAGAATCAGGGATGGATGCATCCTCCGCACTTTTATGTGAAGTTGTCTGAAATATGGTGATTAACATGATTATTGGAATACTGTATTTTGTATAACTTAGAACATGTAAATACACTTTTAAAACTAATCTGTTCTATGAAGTAATAAATAAGTGCTTCCATTGTAATATCTGAATATTGTTAATGCTTCATGTAGCTTGATTTGGGATTATTTCTTTCCTAGAGAACTACAGAAATCAAAACAAAGATTGATGTTGTGGAATTCTAGTCTAGTTGTGATGCTTTCTATCAACAAAAAATGTTTTAAAAATAATAATGAGCTACTTAAGCAGAGAAACTAAGATTTTGAGGGAATTGATTCTCTTCCAGTATTTCTTTAACAGTAGTCACTGATTACATTCATAATTTTACTCTTCCCATCCTGTTAGCTGGACAGTTGATTTGTTTGTGAGTAGCATTTGGAAAGTAGCAATATTAAATTATTTGTAAACTTTAGAGACTGAGGAAAACTAAAACTGGTTGGTTTTTGTTGGGTGTGTTTTTTTAACTATTCTCTCTTTTGGCTCAAACAGATCTGTCTCCACCCTTCCAGCCAGACTGCAGCAAGTTGCAGTGAAACAATGAGTGACTGTTACTGAAGCTCATTTGTGGCCTAGATAGTCTACATCTTTATTAGTTCCATTATGTACGTAGATGACACAGGTTTCCTGTTGTGGTGTGGAGAGAGAGAGAAAGTGATTAATGACTTGTGGTTTTGCTGAGTACATGGTCACTGGATGCTGCACAGCTGGAACTTTCATCAGCTTTCATGACCTTTTCTGTCTCGTCTTAAAAAAATTGAAAACAGTGGAGTGAGAATCATGAGCAGTCTGCTAGTAAATCTGAATGCTTGGGTTTTGAGGAGGTGAGATTAATCCATCAGCCTTCATGTACAGAGATTAGCCTGTGATTGACACTTCCTCCAGCCGTAATGTAACTTTGTCTTTAATGCTGTACTGGAGCAGTCTCCTTTCTGGTAACAGCTGTGTCTGCAGTGTTCCATAAATGACAAAGCCACATCTTTCGTAGTGGGCAGAGACAATGGCATCTCTTTTTATTTTCTTCTATTTTTTTTCCTCCTCTTTCAGTGTCTCTAGGCTGTAAAATAGCTATGAAACAGCTAAGCATATGTGCAAGTTATTCTGAAAACTGTTCTTGTAAAGCTTTTTCAGACACATACAGTTTTTAACTAGTTTGAGGGAACTCCTGTCTGCTATATTTGGCCTGAAATTCTGTTGCCTCTTGGATAAAAGCATTTTTTTGTCTTCAGATGTGACATTGATCTGTCCCATTCATTCAGTGGGATGGATGAGAAATCTGCACAGTATTTATAGAAGATATAAATCTGATCTTAGTTTTACCGCGTGTTGTCTAATCTCTTGGATGTCTACTCCTTGAGGTTGTCTATATAATTCCTGTATATGTAGCTGCTTTTTGAAGCAGTCCATCAAGTGCATTTGAGATCATCCTGACTGAAAAATTCTTTAGAAATGAAAGAGATAATAAAGTTTGTAAAGCGGCTGGGTAAAACTGTATTGCCATAAATGGTTTTAATTTATATATGAATCTTCTGTCCCAAACTGCTTATTTTGTACATAAACCTTAACACTCCTGGCAGCTGATGGGTGAAAATAAAGGTGCTTAAACAGCAATCTAATGAGGAAAGGGCATTTCACTATTACAGAGTTGGTATTATTTTATATTTCCATTTATTACACTTTTTTAAATGTATAAACCACAGATTTGAATTCTCAAAGTCTTCGGCTTGGATTTTGTGAGTAGTTTAAATCCTCTCACCTCTCTGCTCGTAACTGGTTTTTAAGAAAAAGAAAAGCTTTTGTTTAAAATGTAAAATTTTGACTGTATTAAATTCTGTTAGTACCCTTCCTTTTTAAGAAATAAAATGTATATTCCACTATGCTGAGATCCAGTAATTTTGTTCTCTAGATAGCATACTGTGTGCTGTTCAGCTCCGCTGCCAGCATTACACCTGCAATTTGCAGTGAAGTTGGTAGCCACTAAAGCAGCTGATCACCTTTTGGGAGTAGGTTCTTGCTGTGCATTTCCCATGTGTTAAGCCTGCTGGTAACAGGTATACAGTTCCTTGCTTTTATTTTCTGGATTAACTGATTTAAAAAACGTTGCAAGACTTTGCATTTGTCCTGCAGTGACTCTTGGTTGAACTCTCTCCGGTAGGGGGAGAAACCTGAGAGCAAGTCAGCCATAGACAATTGGACTGTGCTTTGTTACACTGGGGCTGAGAACATCCACAAAGTAATCAGAATTTACTTTCTTTAATGGGAAGAAGTAAGGTTCAGAGTAAATAAGTTCTGCCCATGAGGACAGCTTTCTCTGGACCTTTCCATTTTTATTTTTTTTAACTAAACCTCGGTCAGTTGGTTGGTTGTTTTGTTGAGGGTTTTGGTTGGTTCATTGTTTTTGTTGTTGATGGTTGGGTTTTTTTGTTTTTGTTTTCCAAAAGCTGGTAATTGAAGATCAGCCTGGTAAGAAATTTATGTCTTCTGTATATTCACTGCATCTGATGCTTTCAAGGTAGACAAGATCACTGGTGCTTCAGTTTAATGTCTAAATAAACTGCAGTAAGGATCTTTGCTGGATCTTTGCTTTTGTAAAAGGTATTTTGTGTGATTAGTGATGGAGGGTGGTAGCAAGGAACAAACTAAGTGTCAGTGAGTTTTTTAGCTCTGGCTGTCTTCCAGAGCCATGACAGGATTTGTGACCCAGGCAATTTGTTTATGAAAGCAAAAAACCTTCCTCTTTAGAGGGAGGGGCCTGACCTCTACCACCTACCAAAGGCCAAGGACTTGACGTGGCCAAGCCAAAGATTTGCCCTAGAAACCAAGTGGATGCAAGGCTGTGCTGGATGTATCCTTCTGGTGTTACGTGGCCTTAACAGAGTGGAGGATATTTGGCATTTTGTCCCTGTTCGGATGTCAACTGGCAGCAGCACCAATGTTTGTTACACTGCCTTCTTTTCAGGGAGCTTGAATGTTCTCTTGGGTGGGGAGTGAGTTTATAAATGTACTAACTGCACATTATATTACTAGCACCCTTTGGGAAATGTTGCAGCTATTAGCGATCTGAAAAATGGTAACTGCTTACTCCGCTTCCTTCCTGCTGTGTGTTGGGGAGATCTGCTGATCTTGGGGACTTTCAGATACATTGATACTCACTTTTACTCCTGCTGGCTACACCAGATCCACAGAAGAACAGAATGGATCTGTCTCCAGTTGGATCTGTAGTGGCAACGGAATGCTGCGGTTGAGAAATGTGCAAGAGCTGCATCCACCAAGAACCTCTGGGGTTTTGATTGCTGTTGGCTGTGGTTGTTGGATGGACATGGCCATTGAGAAAATGTGTCTTAGGCTTCTGAGGAAATTGGGAGCAAGCTGACAATGAGGGAGTAAAGCCAGAAGCTGATGTTACAGCTATGATAGACTTGTGGTTAGGTGGGTGGGGTGTTCCTGGGAAATAATTGCAGAAGAGTAATACGGGACCAGCCTTCCTCCCATAAGGAGAGGAGAGGAGGTGGAAGAGGCTGGCTTGGGAGGTGGAGCAGAAAGTTGCTGGCAGTTATCCAGATGTTGCAAGAGGTGAGTTCATGTACCTTATCCCTCTGTGCCTGATCACAGTTTTTATGATCAAAACTGGCTCTTGTATGCTTTATTCCCGAAATACACTTCCAGTTTGCAAGAGCAGGCTCAGCACCGCCCCACCCCCGGCTGAAGGCTGGAGCAGCAAGGCTTTGAGCCAGATCCATGCGCATGTTCCAGGGTGACAGTGCGGCTGCAGTAGGGCCTCGCACTGCCACGGCCCTGCCCCAGGCTTTGTGCTGCGGCTGCACCTTGTGCCGCGGTGCTGCTCAACCCACCTGTGCTTGAGAAGGGAAGCTGCTTCAGCCTTCGTTGTCTGCTGCTGCATTCATTTTATCCTGCTGATTGCTTCTTTGCTCCTAAGGCTTTATAGGTTGTCAAATATAAAGTACATAATTTGAGGAGAAGTAACCTCACCTTCTCGTAAGTTCGCATACTGCCTCAGTCCATCAAGCCATGGTTGCTCTAGTGTCCTGCTCCTGCACACTGCTTGCAGCCCGCGATAAGCTGCCGTTCCAAATCTTTATCCTGAAGGAAGGGCTGGCTTTATCAAGCCCTAAGGCGGCAGCACTACTGCAAAGCCCATCCCGAGGTGTGACACGGTCTGAGGGCCCGCCGTCCCCACACGGCCCCCGCGGCGCCGCAAATGGCGGCCGGGCCGCGCCCTCCCGCGG
>VZRS01012467.1:0-45678 GCA_013398055.1 Ifrita kowaldi
GGACACTGCCAGGGGACAGGGAGCAGACACTGCCAAGGATGGGACACTGCCAGAGGACAAGAAGGGGATGCTGCCAGGGTACACAGGGATGAACACTGTGGAGGAAAGAGGGCTTGGACACTCCAGAAGGAAGAGGAATTGCACTTGAGGTCAAAGTGTCCTTGGGGGTTGATGTGGGACAGTCACTATGCACTGGGAGTTTCTGAATGTGCAGCACACCTTTCCAATCTTGTTTTTCCATCTTTAGCCATCTGTGGAAGACAGATCAAATTCCTTCCTCATGAAAAATCATCTCATAATTCTCTTTCTTGCAAGGAGTTGAAGTTCTCTTTTATATTCTTTTGTTTTCTTAGATCCACTAACAGTAAAACAAAAATACATATTACTGACAAAAATGGGTTTCATTTCCCTTATTCTTCCTTTTCCTAATAATACATTTCAAATTATGTGGCCTTTAGCCATTTCAAATTATGTGTACTGTGAGTGTTAGAAATCATGGAGTCATTGAATCCCAGAATGTTTGTCTTGGAAGGAACCTTAAAGCCCATCCCATTCCACCCCCTGCCATGGGTAGGGACACCTTCACACTATCCCAGGTGGCTCCAAGCCCCGTCCAGCTTGGCCTTGGACACTTCCAGGGATCCAGGGGCAGCCACAGCTCCTCTGGGCACCCTGTGCTAGGCCCTCCCCACCCTCACAGGGAGGAATTTCCTCCTAAGACTGTGCCTCAGTATAATTTCCACTAGCCATCTATTTCTTCTAGGTAAAAATCCAGCCAGAAAATGAGGGAAGAATGGAACGTGGGACTTCTGATCTCTTCAGTCTAAATAGTTTGCTCAAACATACTTTAACATAAAAGAGCAGCAGGGAGAGATATGTTTGGGATTTTTGTTTAAATGTCTGCAACTACCTGATCTGTCGAGAGAGAGAAGCCCCTTTCCAGACTTACTATAAATACTGAGTCTTAGTGAGCACTTTGACCAAGAATGGAAGCAACAGGGCAGAGTTTTGTTACTGCTAGAGATTTAAGTGTTGTTTGCTTCCTTCTTGTCCACGTCCAGCAACAAAGAATGTCCCACATGTCGCAAAAAGCTCGTTTCAAAAAGATCCCTGCGGCCGGACCCCAATTTCGATGCTCTCATCAGTAAGATTTACCCGAGCCGGGATGAGTACGAAGCTCATCAGGAGAGGGTGCTGGCAAGGATCAGCAAGCACAACAACCAGCAAGCCCTGAGCCACAGCATCGAGGAGGGATTAAAGATTCAGGCTATGAACAGGTACATAATCACCTTGTTTGCCTTTAGGCTAAAAATACACTGCCTGTCCCCACACCCTGTGGAGCTTGAGAATCCTCTCCTCTGATATCTGCCAAAACAATTTTTAACCTTTGGCAAAATAATTTTTAACCTTTTGTCTACTACTAGAAACCTCTGTGTCACTCCCTGTGACTTCTGTGGCAGCCTGATAGGGACTTCAGCATAGCTTTACCAAATTATGGCTGTCATCTCTTAGACAAGAAATCATAACACCGTGAGTCCTGTACCAAAATGCTACCCTTACATGCCAATACACAAAATACCAGGACTTGGGGCTTAGTTGTGACTTAATTCACAGGCTGGAATATGTGGTGTTTACACTGTGGTGCAATTCCAGGTGTGCATTTAAACCTAAGAGAGCCAGCTGGGAGGGAGGCCTCAAACTTTCCGTGATAAAGCTTGGTGTGATTTGATAATCCTAATCACATGTGGATCCATGTTTGGATGAAAATAATGGTCTGCAATTATTAAAATTATTAAAAACAACTGTGTGAAGTTAAAATAGTCTTAAAACATATCTAAAAGGTGTTTGAGGGACATGAAAAAATTAATAGTTCTGTCTATGAATATCTTTTTCTAAAAAAGAATTAATATTAGTAATTTTTTAAACTTTAAATCTCTCTGAAACGGTCAGTGCTTGTGTGTGCACATGCCTCACTTGGGGAGGAGGTGTGTTGTGACCTGGGTGGATTCTGGACGGGTATCTCTGCCTGTTTGTGGCCAGGTTGCAGCGGGGCAAGAAGCAGCAGATCGAGAATGGCAGCGGGGCCGAGGACAACGGCGACAGCTCCCACTGCAGCAACGCCTCCACACACAGCAACCAGGAAGCAGGGCCCAGCAACAAGAGGACCAAAACCTCAGATGACTCTGGCCTGGAGCTGGACAACAACAACACCACTGTGGCCATAGACCCCGTGATGGATGGGGCCAGTGAGATCGAGCTGGTGTTCAGGCCTCACCCCACCCTCATGGAGAATGACGACAGTGCGCAGACGAGGTCAGTGGCCCCTGGCCATCTGCAGGTATTCTGCTGCTATTTCCTGGTGCTTTGGTTTTCCATCACTTCTTGAGGCTTCCAGACATCAATTTACTTCAGTCATACCACATCCTGTTTAACTGTATCACAGTTGGTTGGTTTGGGTTGGGAGGGGCCTTAAAGCCCATCCAGTCCCACCCCCTGCCATGGGCACGGACACCTTCCACTGTCCCAGGCTGCTCCAAGCCCTGTCCAGCCTGGCCTTGGACACTGCCAGGGATCCAGGGGCAGCCACAGCTTCTCTGGGAAACTGTGCCAAGGCCAGATGCAAATAAGCACTCTTTCCTTCTTTCTGTTCCAAGTCAGGTAGATGGTAATGCTCAACTATTATGAAAAATACAGTAATAAGCTGTTTTAAGCCTTTGGTCACAAATAAAGATGTTTTAAAGGTTTCCTAGCATTGCAGTTCACTAGTGGGATGATATCAGCCCCTTTCTACTTACTCTAAGATTATTTGGGAATAAACAAGCCTTGTATAAGTGTCAGCAGTTTTCAGAGCAGCTTTGTGTCAGCAGGATTTGCATGCTGGAAGCTTTTCCTGCCATTTTTCTGTTCATAATCAGTCCAAGCACAGGTTGCAAGTTTTGGCTCACAGCAGAGAGTAGTTTTGTGGTGTTTCCGCAGGTCTTTCCTTGGCTTTCTCTGCTGATGAGACATCTCTCTGTGATGTGTGTAAATCTGTGCAAAGCGTCAGCTGGGAGCTGTCTCTAAAGGCCTTTTCACAGCTGACATTTAATATTTGGGGCTTTCCAGATGCCTTTTCCCACAGCTGCTGCTCAATCATTATTGATGATCTGTGTGGCTGCTGTTGCAGGTACATCAAGACCTCGGGCAATGCCACGGTTGATCACCTGTCCAAGTACCTGGCAGTGAGGTTGGCCCTGGAGGAGCTGCGGAGCAAAGGCGAGTCCAACCAGATGAACCTGGACACGGCCAGTGAGAAGCAGTACACCATCTACATCGCCACTGCCGCCGGCCAGTTCACCGTAAGCACCGCCCTGCCCCGCCCCGCCCCGGTCATCCACAGCCCTGCATGCACATCTGCTCAAAATCCACCCAGCTGGGCTCTTCCCGAGCTGGCTCAGGGTAAAATTCATGGCACCAGGTTATTTGGAAGCAGATCGGTTGCTTTTTGGCAAAAGCTTGGTTGGTAGAAAAGCAGGCAGAGAAATTACTTGGGGAAAACGCAGTGATGGCACCAACCATGACCTGGCTTATGCCATTCTTTTCCAATTAAAATTGAAGAGGGAAAAATATTGCTTCACTTGAGAATCTTTGGACTTTTTAGCTTGTAACGTGTGCCATATTGTTAGTGACTCCTTCAAGTCAACACATTTAAGTACTGATTTAAGTAGCCTGTTCTACAGCACCACATCAGATTTACCTCATTTGTTCCCGTTCTGCTGTTCTCTTCTAGGTGCTAAATGGGTCCTTTTCCCTGGAACTGGTCAGTGAGAAGTACTGGAAAGTGAACAAACCCATGGAACTGTACTATGCCCCCACCAAGGAGCACAAATAAGTGCTGGGAAACTGGGATGGGACTAACTCTTTTTATAGCTACGACTTCTTTAATATTAAAATAAAGCACCACCAGTATCTTCATGGACAACACATGTGGTGCCTTGAGGCACTCTCAGTATACTCAGTAATATGACTAGACAGTATTCTGGGCTGTATTTAATTTAGTCTTTGGGTTGGGTTTTTTGGTTTTTCCCTAGGAGACTAAATGACCTTCTCCAGTGCATTCCAGTGTTTGAGATGCTATTTTGTTCCTAATGCATGATACCTGATCCAGCGTTCCGGTTTGGAATGGCTTTGTTTTGTCCAGGTAAATCTGGATTTCTGCTCCATTGGACACAGTTATAGGAGCCTCTGTGAAGTATGGAGTGTTGGGTGGCCACGGAAGTCTGTCCAATAGTAGCATATGCCAAGGAATGTGTTAAATGTTGGAATTTGGTGACTGTTACCCATCTGAAGGATTGATCAGTAGAGAATGGATTTGGGATAGTCTTGCAGCTAGAGGTAATCTGAGTCCCTAGAAAAGGTTCATGAAGACATTTTCTTGTGAACAAAAGTGAATTTTGCATCTTGTGAGAGGTATGGCTGCCCGTGGCAGGGGCTTGGACCGAGATGGTGTTTAAGGTCCCTTCCAAGTCCAGCCATCCTGGGATTCTGGGATTCCAAAGAGAGCTGAAGTGAGAAAACTTACCACTTTAAAACCTTGCTGTTTACTGGGCTTAATTTAATACTTCAGTGCAAGGTAGTTCATCAGATTGGTTTGGTTTGGTTTTTAATGAGTATTTTAGTCAAAAAACACTCAAACATCCCAAACCCATAACTCTTCCCCATGCAGGACATGCCAATCTTGAACATTCCTGCCTGGCCCCTCCTGCAATGTTGCCCTGTCCTCTGGCTTAACTGAAGGAAATCTGGATGTTTCACAGCCCTGCTCTGTTCCCTAGAGTAGGATCTCTCTTGTGAATGTGCTGTAAAGAACTGTCCAGAAAACTTTTTTGTTAAAGCAAATCCCCCAACTTCCAGCACACAGCCATCAAAATGCTTTGCTTTGGGGAACTGTGCCACCCCAGCAGGGACCTTTTCTCGGTGTCAGTGTGAGTAGGGAAGACTTCAACTGTAAGCTGTTCCAAGATTCTACTTTTGTTACTTTGCCATAGCTTTAACAAACGTGGCTTAGCACTTTGGAATACAACTTTAGTACTTGACAAAGTTTACCATTTAGTGTCTTACATTTAGGCTCACGTTTCCCAACGTGGCAGTGTGCTGTGCTGTAAGGCCCGGTAGCTGCTGGTCATTTGCATGTTCAGCCCCTGTGCCACAGCTCTGGAGCTTGCTGTGGCTCTGAGGGGGCCGCTTGACCTGTCCCGTGTCCTGTCTGAAGGGAAGCTGTCACTATGAGGTTCCCTTTGCCCCTGAGGCTCAAAGCTAAAAGTTGGTGGTAGGTGGGAAGCACCAGGCTTTACCCCACACGGTGTGGTTTACACTCCTCCTGTGTCCTGCCTGGAGCCCCACTGGCTTTGGCATGTGGTACAAAAGTATTCTGCTGCTTGGGGATTCTCCTGGGAAGGATTTGCCCTTCCCTGGCTCTGGGCTTTCCTAGCACTTGTAAATAGTGTTCCTTCTGGCTGCTGTTCAGATCAGCTTTATCCCGCTGTGAAAACTGCACAGGCTTCTTTGAGTAACTTAATTATTTCCTCTGACTGGAGAGCCTTGGGCTTTTGTGACACGAAATGGAAGTGTTCAGGCCCCAGAGCACAGAGGGGCAGCTGTTAGGGACCTGTTTTTGCTGACTTTGTGAAGCGTTGCTGTATAGACTGTAGTGCATGTCCACGGAATATAATGGGGGGTGGGGGAGTGGCTGTGCTAAATGCTTTAAAGTTATTGGGGAAACTTCTAGATTAGTGCCAGCATCCCTTCTGGGGGGAGCTGAGGGGAGGGACAGTCCCTTAAGCAAGAGAGGTGTTGTGAAGCTGAGCAGTCTGTCTAGGAGCTGTCACTTTGTCCCCAGTTCTTTTAAAAAGCGTGGGAGAATGTGAAGCCTTTACTTTCATGTTGTAGTGAATTTCCTGAATATTTATGTTCTTTAAATATTATATATATAATGTAGTTGTTTGATTAAACCATTGATTGCACTGTGACTCTTTAGTGCTATAAACTATTTTATTTTCAAAATGCCATTACTCTTCCCCCTTTTAAAGCCATGTTCTTTTGTAAGTACATAATGTGTGTTACGTACGGGTAAGCCTAATATCCAACTAAAGTATCTCCTATCCAACTAAAGTCCCACTGAAATGCTCAAATTGACAATAAAAGCAAAAATGTTATCAACAACCTGTTGGGAATTGCAGTGCTGCTTCCTCTTGAGGTTGATAAAGGACCCCCTTTGGGCAGTGTTTGTCATGCTGCCGTGCCTGGGGCTGTGCAGGTGCCGTTCAGCTCCACCAGTGGTGGCTGTTCCAGTCCCCTGAGAGCAGCTCAGCTCCTGAGCCTTGAGTGAGAAATAGGGGCACACAGAAGGTATCAGCTCTTCCACTGACCTGGCACAGGTGCTGCTGTTCCAACCAGATCCTGCAGACTGAGGAAGGGGATGAAGGATTTTCACAGCACTCGGGTTAAACCCAGCAACTTTGGGTGCATTTAACTGTTGAGCAGCTTCAGTCAAAAGCAGCAGAGAGCAGCTGTAATGAACCCCTTCAGCTGAGGTGCATAATTTAAAGAAGTTTTGTTCCTTTCCTTGTTTTCTTTCTACATTTACCACAACTTTTTACCAGAGGATGCACCTTGAGTTAAGGGCCAATGCTTGTGTATGCCTAGAGAGGAGTTTCTTGAGATGCACTGAACATGAGCACTCTGTGACTGACGAGATCCCGCTGCTCTCTCTGGGCCACCACTGATTACCCGAGTTGCCTCTGAACAGCTTAAACTCCCTGAAAGCTTCCTGTAATCACACCTAGACAGGAAACACCCCGTGGGTAGGAGGACATGTCCCTCAGGTACAGAGCAGTAGAGGTGACACTGTACTGCCCATACTGGTAACTGGATCATACCCTACAGCATATTTTTCCTTTGTCTCTCTGGCATTTATTCTCTAGCCTGCTGTTCTTCAGCTGATGGCCTTGCACTGATTTCCAGCCATCAAGCTTCCAGCAGTTGATCAGTTGTGATTTTCTGTTCAGGACAAGCCACTTGCAGCAACACCTTGGTCCCACAAAGATCTGCTGAAGGTCTGTCATTGGTGCCTGGCACAGCACTGGGTACTGGCTGCTCCCAGAAGTGACAGGGACTGAGCTGTGACCTTTCCACCATTCCTGCATTATCCTCACCTATTTCCCACTCCATCTCCCACTGGAACAGGCACCTGGCCATGTGGATTAGTGCAAGGAGGAACAAGATGCCCCAAGCTCCAGCCCCAAACAAACACTGATGTTCTGTCAGCTGATTATGGCAGGACTGACCCTACCTGATCAACACCACAGACAACTGCTGAAGAGGAAGAGAATTCCCAGAGGCCTGTTACGAACACCCCTTCTGCTCGTTCCTTACAACAGGCAAAACCCCACCCCAGATCACAACAGTTTCTGCCTGTCTGGCAGAGGAAAAGAGCCCACAGTGTACAGACAAGCCTGAACTTCACTTTTTCTGCCCCTCCAGACACCTGGGAATAGTTGCCTTGGCTTGGGAAAGGTATTCAATACCTTCAGCTCCTTAAAAGGAGCTCCAAGAGTAATCAAAAACATTTCCCACAAGGTGCTTCAATTAAACTTTCTTTTAACCTACTTTACTGTAATCAGAATAATTCTTTGCTCCAGGTAACTGACTTTAGGACTGATTTTACCCTATTAACACTGAAGTGTGTTGCCTGCAAGCAACATCTGCCAACACTATCCACTTAAAAACCCAAAAATGCCACTAGGGAATGTGAAATTCTCTCCTTCCATTTAGCTTTCCAATGTGATCCCAAGTGATCTTTGGAAAAGAACTGTAAGCACTACATTTTTGAAGGAAACTTTGTTGCTGTGTCACCGATCCAAGATCCCTTCAGTGGGTTCTTCCTTTTTGAAATTAGAGAATAACTGACCACCGAAGCAATCTGAAGAGGGTGGAAGAGGCAGCAACTTCTGGCCTGACAGGAGCATAGGGCATTTTGCATCATTAGGAGTGTTATCAGTCATGTTATTTTATTGTAAAGTTCCAGAAATGGGTAAGGATAATAACCCCTCATAATCTGCTCTTAGATAAACCCAACACTGGGGGCCAGAGTGAACACCAAACCTGTGAGAAACAGCCACCACTGTGACAGTTCTTCAAGTGGAGTACACAGACATACCAGAACTAAGTGTGGGGGAAAGAAAGGACAAAGGCAAGCTCGTTTGGCTGGAATGCTGCCATGTATTTAAGGAAACCAGAACTGCCAACACCTGGCAGCTTTGCTCGTTCACAGAAGAGATCTTAGCTCAGAGTTACTATTGACAACTCACCACCAAACTTCACCTGAACGTCCACTGTGGTCCCTTGTCCCTGTACCTTTCTGCAGCACACAACCACTGCAAGCTCTGAGCAAACAACTACCTAGAGTGACTACACAACTCACTAAGGTTTGGTTACAAACTGAAGTTCAGTAGCAGCCGTGTCACCACGCCTTCCTGTTCTCCCAGGATCAGCTCCTGCCTGGAGGGAGAACCCTGGAAACAAACCTGAATGCAGAGTTACATGTGCAACCTGGAGCTACAGCTGCACCCAGGCAGGACTGCCTGGCTTCAACTCAGAGGGCATTTTATCCTGTGCTATTTTCTTACCTTAACATGCCCTCTCTCTGGATCATAGCTGGCCAGGTTTTAGGAATGATGCATTTTAGGAATATGCTGTTTCACAATAATCTCATATTCCAAAATGCTGAACACTTTTGGCCCTGTCCCCCCTCCTGGATGCTGTGCTAGCAGTAAGGCTTGAACAAACTGGGAAGCAGCCTCCATGCCTCAGTGTGAAAGGGAGGTGAGCATAAAAGCAGGTAACTCCACAGCCTTCCCACAGTGCCAGTTCCATGACCACAGCCATGCCAGGATCAGGGCTAAGTTCTGCTAGCTAAGTCTAAACCATCCCTTCAAAGTACAACAGGCAGCTCAAATGGTCAAACACCAGCTTGGGAGGAAGGAGTGGCTTACTGCAACAGGGTGTGCTGAAAGTCTGTAACATCCTGATGAACAAACCCATCTGCATTAATCAGCAGCACAGTGAGTGGGGTAGGACTGTGTGAACACGGCGGCGGCGACTCCGGATTTACCATCTTCCGCTAACTCAGCCTCCTCCGCCTTGATCTCTGCAGCAGCTGGAACCTCTTCTCCCACCTGGATCTCTCCAGGGAGGTGCACGGGGCCTTCTGCCTGTGCCCCCACGTAGGTGGGAGTGCTGTACTTCATGAGAACAGTCTTGAACTGCGCCAGGGGCGCGTTGGTGCGGACTCCCATGGGGTCGAAGTGGGTTCGGCTCACGCGGTATCCAGCCTCCGACAGATAGTTCAGGAACTTATTTAACCTGAGCAGAAAAGCAGCAAAACCAAACCCCTGCGTTTAAATGGACTCGGTGCTGACAGGGCTGACTCGTACAAGCTGGGAGCCAGCATCACACCAGGCTGGAAGGTGAACCCACACTTACTTTGGCATGTTCATGCCTTTGATGCTGTGCCGGTGGATGTTGTAGTAGAACGGGGGGTGCTCGGCGCTGTGCTCGGCCCGCTGCCGCTTCGCCGCGCCGCGCAGCACCTCCTCGCTTTTCCTCTTCCCTGCACCACAACGAGGCCACAGAAACCACTCAGTACTCAGGGGCACCCCAAAAATGCCAGCAAAGCCTCAGACAGTATGCACGAAAACAAAGCCACAGAACAACTTCAGCTGTGTGCCTGCTTTTGTAAGCTGGTGTTTGCAGAGGTAAAATCTGGTCTGAATTTCATCAACAGGCCATTTTCAGTAGTAAGAAGTAAATTAAAGTGGCCTTCATGGAGTATTTGGCATTCTGCTTTTACCAATAAATATGATTCTGGATAAAGATGAAATAAAACCAGTATTGGGTGGGAAAAAACTCCTGAGTGCAATACTGTTAAACAAGCTACACCAAAATGCTCCACTTACCATGTACCAAGTAGGATTCTGCAGAAGTATTTGGTGTTTTAATATATACGCCACACTCTTCTAGAATACAATTAAAAGGCAAAATTATTTCTACTGTAAAGTGGCAAAATGCTTTAATTACACAGAAGGAAATAATTCAATTATTCAACAATGTATTCAACTCTAGGGATACACTGCTGTTATCACAGATCAGCACCTCTAAAAATCACCACAAAACCAGTCTTCTGTGTGAACAGGCTGCCTGTTTTCTTACCTTGTTTGTTCTCGTCACCAGGACTGTGGGTAGAAAAATGTTTGAGAGTTGTGCACTCTGCTTCACAAACTAATGTCTTCAGAAGTGGCTGAGCTTCATCCAAGCCATACTGCACAGCCTCCAGCAGCATCCTCCTGAGGAATCCAGTGTTGAAGAGAGCTCCTGACCTACGAAATGCAAGAGAAGTCAAAAGTTAAGGCTTCTTAATGAAAGCTGCTCCAGAATTCTGTTGTCCAAATTGATTAGCAATTATGTTACATTGAAATGATTTTTTTGCAATGACAGCATCACTGGTCATGTTTAAAAAAAAAAAAGTCAAGATCTCAAGAACAGTCATTTTATTTCTGCCCTAAGATGTTCAGAAAGTCATTCAACCCCTACAAGAAAGATACTGTCGATTGCCAACCATTTTTAATACTGACTTGAAATGGCTAAAAAACTTAAAAAATATTTATTCTTGTTTCTACAAATATTAATTAACAAACAGTGTAGTATTTATTACCATCAGCACACATAATGATTTATTTAATAAATTCTCCACAAGTATGGAGTAACAAGAGTTACTTAATAATTGAGGAATAGAGGAACACAGAGGCAGGTTCTCCTGTGCAGGACATATTACATAAGTGCACTGAATGTGAAATTTAAAACGTGTTACTACTTATTAACTGGTTTGAACAAAAGGAAAAACTGAATACCCCATTAAATTCAAATCCACACTCAGTTTCCTGAACTGCTCCTGATTGCTGTACCTCCTTCTGTAGTGTTAAAATAAAAGTTGTTATGGTATGAACAGCTGAGCTTCAGAGCTCCTGGACCCAGAGTGACCCTCCCAATGTGTCCTGTGATGTGGACTTACCAGAGAGGACCAAGAAGCACTGCTGTCTTCCCAGGCATGCTGCCATGGCAGTCACAGGGCAGCTGCTGGTAAGGGTTTTCTGCAGCAGAAAAACAGCATTTAAACAGTTTGAAAATAGCCAGCCATGCCTGTGTTACTGCAGAGACAGAGATGCAGTGGAAGCTCAGTTCAGTGAGGTATTTGGAAGGGCAACAGCAGAAGTGTGACACCATTTTCACTTCTCCCAAGCAGCTCATGGTGAGATTTAGTGATTGATGACTTGATCTTTAATCAGTGTGAAAACACCGAAGAAAAAAAAAGCAACATAACTTCTCTATGTTTCTTCCAAGTAACAAGGAAAATATTTGCCTTCCTACACTTACATAAGCAGCTGTCCAGGTTAACAGTTAAGTACCAACAAAAAATCTGAAACATCAGCCAGTTACATCTGCAAAAGTCCACCTACGAGTCTTGTAAGCCCTGTGCAATTAAGGCATTAAGCAAACAATTCATTTACTAATTAAGATCTCTACCATAACACTGTACTCAGCTTTGCATTCCCATCCTTAAAACTTTTATCTGATTTTTTAACAACTTTTTAATACCAGGCTCATTGTGTGCTCGTGCACCTGACTCTGAGCAGGGCAAAGACACCATGAGTTGACAGTGAGCTATTCAAGAGCCTCTAACTTGGAAACAAGGTTTTATGGTTTATATTCATTCAAATCACCATCTCCAGGAGTGCAATTTTTGTCTCCTGCCTCTCCTAAGCTGTGTGTGGAGACAGCCCAATAACAACAGCAAGGGGAAAGCCAGACTGCTCAGTCCACTGCATTTTAAGGAACTGAACTAAACAGCAGAAAAGCAATCTAACACTAAAAGCTATCAAGCTGCTGCTGTCTGGAGGAATCCAATGGTATCAAAGGCTACCCCACTCCTAGGGCTTTTCCTGAAGTGGCAGATCCATGGACATACCAGGCATCCTGGCAGCTCCAGCAGCTGGAGCTGGCTGGGAGGATCTCCTGTGTAGAAACAAATCTCAGGAACGGTTTGGGTTGGAAGGGACCTTAAAGCTCATCCAGTGCCACCCCCTGCCATGGACACGGACACCTTCCACCAGCCCAGGCTGCTCCAAGCCCTGCCCAACCTGGCCTTGGACACCTCCAGGGATGGGGCAGCCACAACCTGAGCAATGTGTGCCACAAATCCAGTCCATTCACAGGAAAATCCATGCAGACAACTGATCTAGCCCACGGCCACGAAGCACAGTGCCCTCACTACCTCACACAAACTACTCATTGTTACATACAAGGGAATTGTTACTAACGGGATGTAAATAAAAACAAGGCACAGAACAGAGAAACAAAGTGCAAAAGAAAAACCATTTACCTTCCAGCATATTGCCCTCTTTCTGGAAAACCCTCTCTTCACACCACTGACAGTGGATGAGGTATCGGACCTTCTTTGCCGAATCATCTGCAGGGGTCGGGCCCCGTAAAACTCTGACCACCACCAGAACAAAGTGTTCCAGAGCTACTGCCAGCAGCACTTCAATGCCTTTGTTACAGCGAGCTGCAGCTCTGGGAGGAGAAACACACACAAAACCCAAATTGTACTGAATTCAGCAGGAAAACACTGCCATGGACCTGAACCTGCTGCATGGCTCTTGAGTTCATCCACTTCCTAGAGAGAGGTACTGAAGATTTGAGAGATCAGGAGGAAGTGTTCTTTCTGAAGTGCCTCATTTTGTGTCCTTCCTGATAGGCCAAGGAAATCTAATTTTACTTCTTTTTATCACAGCTAGAAATACTGGTCTGCCACCTGCATCATCACATGTGCAGGGAGAGGACAAGGGAAATCTACACATGTTCAGGTCAGCATTTGTGCTCTGGCATTCTCAAAACCTCTGGTGATTTCATTTCCTCCTCATCTTTCCCAAGCAGTTGTCCCATCCTCTTACCTGTACCTTTTTTCTCCCATTAGGTTTTATGTCTTCATTTATTTAACAGACTGAGTTTACTGAGAGTATCCATATGCAAATAATTAATTTCACAAATCAGTAATCACATCCATCTTTTGAACCTCAAGTATGAGGAACTGCAGTGAACATCAAGTTCCACTGAAGCAAGTCTAACTGAAATGCTTAGCTAGAAGCCATTCAAGCAGTTAAAATTTATAAGTTTGTATTTATAAAGTCCTATGGAGCTCTAAAATGGCAAAATTGATAGAGAAATAGAAGAGTTGGCAAGTCTGGGTATTTTTTTTTTCATCTTACCATCCCATGCCCCCACCCTACTGATGCATTTTTACCTCGCCCAGTCACTAATTATTTCTAATAATTACCTAATAATTTTTTACCCTAAATGGAGCTGGTTTAGCAGTACCTTGTGACAGCAGCAATTACAGTCCTGGCTGCCAGCTCCTTGTAGTACTCTGTTCTGACAATATTGCAGCCATAGTGACGCAGGGCCACGTGCTGAGCCTTGGCATACAGCGAGCTGATGTCTGTGGACGTCAACGACACAATCCCAAGGTTCCTCACATTTCTAAAGGCAGAGTCCAGGTAATTCACAGAAGCTCCAAAAGGGTCCAAATGGCTGAAAAGAAAGGAAGTACAACTGAGTGTCTATAAATGCTCCAGAGTCTAGCTTTACACTGAGGAAAACACTGTTTTATAACCTTCACCTATGATCACATTTAAAACAGAAAGAAGGAACAGGACTAAAACTTCCAGCACTGCTTAGATCTGGATGTTAATCATTAATAATACAAAAAAAATCCCATCACTTATTTTGATGTCTGCATAGGGTTTGAATGTATGCATCTATACACCCAACTTGGAAGAATCAGCCTGCTTTAATTCAAAGTTAATATGCTGCAAAATGGATAAAAACAAGAGATGCAATAAACAGCAGGCAAAGGTATGAATTTTAAACTAGAACAATTTTAAAATAACCCAAGACTGATATGGCATTTCCCTTCAGCAAACAGACAATGAAGTTGTAAAAAACCCCAGCCTCTCTTAAAATTTTCATGCATATTTATAATCCATTCTGGATGTCAGAAAGACCAGTATTTTTCCAGCACTTTCTAAAACACTGAAGATTAAAGTTCTGTCCCCACACCATTTCTGGGACAACAAAATTACATTTTAAGTGACTCTTTTATCATTCCAGTTTCTCAGAATAATCATATCCTGGGAAGTGGGGTGGGGTATGTCATTACCACACCAGAAAATTTGACAGAAACATTCAACACTTACATAAAATCAAATGATCTCAAATGCATTATAACATTGGCATCCATTTTTGTCACCTCAATGGTGTCACTATTTTCTTCTCCATCTCCCACAGTTTCATCATTGTCTTCTTCCTTAATGTTCAGTTTCACCTTCATTTTGTTTAAATGACAATTTTCCTTAATCATTGTCACAGAATTTTCATTACAATCATTAATTGTAACTTTCACAGAACTTCTGAGGTGCTTTGCCCACTGCAATCCCATGATACCTGAGGAAAAACAGAATTCATGGACATAAGACAACTGATTTTAAGAAGACCCCTGAACTTTAATACTATTTACAGTCTTTTTTCAAACCTTAATACAGCTTTTGACAGCTGGTTTTTTGTACAGAAGCTCATGACTCCCTGCCTAAGCAAGAAAACTGTTGTGTACCTCACATTATTCTTGAGTATGTGATGTCAGTTATGAATTTCTGCAGCTTCCTCCTATTGGATATTAAGCAAAATATTAAAGAAATGGACTTTACCAGTGGCACCAAAGGCATCCAAACATTCAATGGGTTTGCGCTCCCCAGCAAGCACGGCCAGTGCACAGAATATCAACTGCCTGGAAGATAAAAAAGAATGGCCACAGTCTGTAAGCTGAGAGAACATTTTTACTTCCTTCTCCTTATTTATTTCCCTTTAATGTGACACTGGAATATTTTCGCTAAACTCCACCTTTTACGGGGAAGAACTGTAAATCCAAAACCTCAGCTATGCTGAAAAGTTGAATTCTACAGCAGCATATTCTTAAGGTAAAATCTACTAATTACAGAAAAATACTTTATTGCTTCAGAAATGACAGTATTTCACATATAGTGTTCTTGGGTATAAATATTACTTGTCAAGAAGAGTTTTCTGATGAGAAACTCCTTTCTCCTGCCCTCTGAAGAGAAGTTTTGCAGGGTTGCTTTTCAAAACACGTATTTTTCACTACAAACTCCCCATCCCTCTGGTGCATCCTCCCACTCCCCACTCTCTCACCTGTTAAGTTTCATTTTAGGATTAAAATAGGAATCTGTTTTCTGTGGCGTGGAGTGGTTGGGAAGAACCTGCACATCTGTGGCTGACTCTTTCACCACTTCATAAGACGACTTGGGAGCACGAACTGAAGCAAGTCATTGAGGTGGAAGGAAAGAATTGGTGAGAACAGAAATTACACTGAAAAACTGCTTCCATAAAGCAAGAAGTCTGGGTTATGCTGCAATCCAGCCAGGACATGGACCAGTTAACAAGGATGAGGGGGGAAGCAGGCAACAACTTATCTTCTAATCTCAAAAGTGGCAGATAAGGATCACGCTCCACCACAATTTTCTTCTCATAAAACATCAGATTTGTTTCTCAGTCGGGCTCTTATGCACCCACTCCAGTTTAAGAAAGCCAGCCCCTGAGCCCGAGGCTTACCACATTTGTTTTGCATGTTTAAACATAATACATTGCTAATTAATTAAAACCCTGTTAACATAGTCCTGAATGTGTATCAATGAACTGCAAAAATCCTTGATCTGATCTAAATTATCAAACAGCCCCATGAAATGTGCATAAACAGCACAAGTACATGGACAATTCCAGCACCTGAGTTCTGTGTAAACCTGCATTTCTGTGGCAAAACAAGCTTTCAGATCTGACAGCTGTAAACACAGCCAGCCACTCCTCTGAGCAATTCATCGCCAGCCTAAAATGAACCTAGGAACAACCAGGAAAAATTTGTATCAACTGGTTATCTTCCAGTGCTCACCCTGCCTCTCTCTCAGGGCTTTCAAACACACACGTGGTGTATCTGCTCTACCTTCAGGGGCCCCAAGAGCTGCCAAGTGCCTACAGAGCACAAAACCTCTGGATTTCTCCTCTCTCTTCTCATGAGGAAAAACGGCCTTAAGCATTTTGTTAAAAAATGCTAAATGGGCCATTCTTTACTCACAGCTCTGAAGGGAAGCACACAGAGATACATGTATTTCACAGCACAAACTCTACAGAGGCATGGAATACGGTACTACTATCACTTTTCAGACATGCAAACTGATGCCCAGGCATCAGTCTACTGGCACTAACATTATTTAAAAGGTTTTTAACCTAGTTTATGTAAGTTTAGAAATCAAAGTGTCATTCTGGAGAAAGTCAGGTAGGATTGTAATTTACCAAAGAACTACTGACACCCTAACATGACTCTCTAGGACTGAAAAAACATCACCCTATTTTGGGCACCCAGGCTAGTGCAGTCTGGATAAAAAGCAAAGGATTTTTACATTGCAGAAAGATTTACTCCAGACTTTTTGTTCTGTGGACGCCACGTCCCTCACTCTTTTGGGGACACACAAGCTGGTACTTATTAAGGGTGAGGGGAGTACTAGTTATCAATAAGAACACAGGAACTGGTCAATGCAAAACTAAATCACAACTCTTCTACACCTCTGGTGAAACAAAAGTCCTCAAATACAAAGGGCAGATTTTTCATTAGAAAAGCTAACTCTGTTTCTGAATTCTTCCCATGTCTCCCACCCCTCATCACAGTTACTGCACATGGTACATGACAGAAAAATACTGAATGTTTCCTGTCAGTCAGAGCCCACCTGTGATAAACCTTGACTCAGTCTCTCCTTTATTCACGTGACGATTGATGTGACCTATCATGTCAGTTCTTCGTATGATGGTTGCTGAGCAGATGATACAGTGGTAATGAGCTCCCATCTTTGCCAGTGTCTGTAAAACAGAGTCTTTTACATAGTTTCAGTATACATAAAACATGGTTAATGTAGAACTGAACACAGGCAGATGAGAAGTCATCTGTCTGTTACTTCTAGAGTACTCAAAATAGCTGGAATCTACAGCCAGAGCTGATCTAGGCAGCTGCCCCCCACAACAAGGGAGGTACAACCACATTCAGCTACCCAAGGGTTCTATCACACACCCTGGACCAACAAGCTTTTGGCATCACACACAGAGGAGTAAGATGTATTTCGTGACTAAGCAGATCTCAAAAGCTCCCCTCAATCACCCAATTCCCCCACTCTGCACAATAACAAGAATTTCTGTGGTTCAGCATTTTTACCTGGTCTCCAACAAGGTTGGGTTTTACTGGCCGACAGGATAAGTGACAGATGCACATTCTGTACCCTGGAAAACAAATCCCATTCCAGAACAGTAAATGAACAGCCTGTCTGCGGCCTGCACCACATGCTCTCACTTCAGATTTCACAAGACAGCAATAAGAAAACATCACCAATTATCTGGCACATTCTCTCTTCACAGGGTAATTTATCAGCCAATTATACATGTTAAATGTTAAAATGCACAGAATCTACTATTTCTTAAAGTCTCTCAGCGTCCTATACAAAGCTACACCAAGTCTCCAGTTCAAGAGCACTTGTGAGTCTTTCCCAAAAATATTGTTACCTGGCTAAAAGACTTGTGTGAAGACTCCTATAAAACATATGCTTCAGTTAAAGAAAACGAAAATGAGATACCTGATACTCCAGTTGGAACATTTATAGCTCACCTTTATCTTGCCCATCCTCTAAACAGTCACTTCATTTCCCACAAATGCATACAACTGGATTTTTAAAAAACGCATACTGCTTTCTTTTCCTTCCTAAACTTCTTGCAGGGATTTTAATTCATCTTACATATCACAGAGTTTATTAAAAACCAATCAAAGCTACTAAATACTGATACTACATAAATACTTCAAATGTTTATCAGAACCCATGGAATCTTTACGATGCACCAAAATTGACCATACGTGCGTGTGTCTGATTATTATCAACATATAACTAAAACTTTTATTGAAGTAGTTCTCATTACACATATATTTTAAATTTTATTGTAATTTTCATGACATGCCAAGCAATTGTTGGTGTTTTTCTAAAGAGAGAATGCACAATTGTAACTATTTTGGCTGGAGAAGAATATAGTTATTTCACATTTACATTTTACATCTCACTTCAAAATTCATTCTGTCAAAATATGATTCTAATTCAGAGCTGGTAGCAAAATGCTCAAATCAAGAGGAATTTTGAAAGATGAAACACAGAACATGCCCATAATTTCTTCTAGTATTTACTACTCAAACCCAATTGCCATTACCTTCAAATTCAACAGAAACTTTCCAGTGCAAATTCTGCAGGTGACGATGGAGTTTATGGCTATAGCAAGCTTTAAATTTCTCCTCAGGACACAACGGACAAGGCTTCTTTTCATCTGAAAATACAATTAAAAACTATGAGAAACACGAAATCCAGTTACCACTCATGTCAGCTGAGATGCAGGCCAAGAGAAAAAAGTTTGAAGGTAAAATCAACACGAGTTAGAGATTAAATCCTCAGGCAACATTCTGCTTCATGTACAAACTTAAAATTTATGGGTTGCCTCTTTCTGCTCCATGGAATATAGACCAAAATGGCTACAACTTTAAAAATAATTAACTTCTACTATCTTTGGGTTTTGGTTTCTAGTATTTTTTACTCCAGCAAACATGTGGCTAATGAAACTTCTGAAAAGTGCTGAGGAACAACAGAACTTTACAGATCACATGCAGAGACTTGAAATGTTTAAAAAAAACCCCCGAACAAACCAAAACCCCCACAAATTAGGAGGTTAGAACAAGACTTTGTTGTTCCAGCTCCTGGATCTTTTGGATAAAACAAGCAGCTAATATCTCTTTAAGCTGCAAAAAAGGCAATATACCCTATATCAATTAATTTATAAAAACATAAAATAAAAAATAATTCTAGAAAATCCTGCATGCGAGACACAAAAAAGCAAAGGCAAGGCTGTGTAACAAAGGTGTTGAAGCCCTTGAAGTACTAACCTAAATAAAAACTAGCTGACTGTCAAACAACCTCTTAGGCAGAATTTAGAGGAACAAGAGAATAAATCATAAATCCCTTTTTTACAAAACCTCTAGTCTTTAAACATCCTGAATATAAGTAGTGTGTTAAAGATAAAATCTAAAGGAAAATGTAACATGAAGATCTGTGTTCTGCGACACTGCTGTGGAACACTCACCTTCTCTCAGGTCAGCCAGTTTCTCTAGATCAGCAAGGTGTCTCTGAATTGAAATATGTTTGTCTAAAAAAAACCCCAGAAATATTTATAAGTTAAACATTCTTAGTTTAAAAGCTGCTTTTAGTTTACTGCTACTTTTCTATGCATCATTTCAAATCTAGCACTGTTAGGGAATTACTGTAGTAACAATTGGAATACTTGTTTTTGTCCTTTAACTTCCATGGCAGCAGGAATGACTGCAAAAATTATCCCCAGAATGGCTGTTTAATAAGACCCATATATTTTCATATATTCCTACTTCTTTCTAATACTGACACACAAACTTTCTCAGATTGGAAAGACCCTCATTTGAAAAAAAAACAGCTGAAAAGATCAAGTTACATTCCCTTTACACCTGGTTTTACTGCTCAGCATTGTTAGTGAATGCAAATCATGCAAGAAAGCAGTACAAAAACATCCTATGAACTGACTGGCAAAACTTAGTATCAACTAAAAGTGGACCAAATTTAAGAACAATTATTCACTGTGGAGCCAGGATACATTAAGTTCTACCATTTTTTTTCTTTCCCTTAGTAAACAGTTTAAATCTACCACCTGGTTTTTCAACTTATCAGTCAGAATTTGCCAATACCAAAAAATTTAGGCTGAAATCTGCTTTATTGATTCCAGCACAGATAACATCCCACTTCATTGTAATACAGATACTTTAGCAGCTTTAACCTTTACAATGTTTTTACAGGATAAATCTTCAGGTTTTCTTATGCAAGACAAAGCAACTGATCCACGCACAGTGCTCAGGATACAGAGGTAAGTTTTAAAATGAGATTTCACACATTCCCTTTACCTTTCCTCCCTACTATTTCTACCTTTCCTCAAGCACATGACACAAATATGAAGAGTTTATTAGCAAACCTCTTGGATAATCAGATGATACATCCAAAATGTTGCTATCAGATTCCCTTGGGCGTTCTTCCTCCACTCCTTTTTCTTCAGCTTCCAGTTCTGACTTCGGAATTTTCACATCCAGGTTGTTGCTTTTCACTTTTTCAGAGACCACCACACCATCTTAAAACCAAACAAAAACCCAGTGAAAAGTGCTGCTGATGTAACTGAACTGTACAAACACGTTCATTTGTTTCCATAATCTGGTGCTGACTACAAGCATGAAGGAGGAAAAAAATTATGTAGAATAGCATGAGATGAATTATCACTCCAATTATCCTTGGAAACCACTGTGGAATAATGCCACCCTGGACAGCTGAAACGACTATTCACACATCACTATCAGATTACACATTATTTTAATATTTATTTTAATAAAATAACATTTACACGTTATTTTCCGGCAGGATGTGGTGAAGCAAGGCAAAGCAGGCAAGGAGGAGCTCCAAATTGTCCTGACAATTTACTATCGGCTATGAAAGTTTGATAACAGTTTAGAACAGTTCATGATTCAAACAATATGAAAGAAGGGACTAAAGCAGGAATTTGCTATCAGCAGACTCAGTGATGAGGGTTAAGTGCTGGTGCGACCAGCATTTGCAAATGAATGACTTCCTGGGGCAGTTCCAGATGAGCCTGGTGAAGAATTTCAAGCACTTAAAGAGGCTGAGAGATGGGGCAATAAACCCGTGGAAAACAACTGAAGGAAGAGGAAGAAATCCCCAGATTTCCCCTTGGAGATCCCTCTCCAAGGGACACTAGGAAGCACTAGGAAAGGATTCAGGAAGCCACGTGTATCTATCAGTACTGCCCTGCTCCCCGCAAGAGTCCAAGGGACAGGTGGACTAGGGAAGTTTCAACCACGGGTAACAAGAAATAACAAAGCCTTGGCATCGCTTTGCAACTACAGAGAAGCAACAGAGCAGGCCAAGGCTCTTCAGCCTGGATGGGACAGACCTTTCCAAGATCAGGAGGCGCAGAGAGAGCACAAAAGGCAACCACGTGCTGTCTATCCCAACACAGAAACTGGGATGCACCACATGGAGAAAATACGTAGCTACAAACTGGTTTGTGTCGGAAGTTGTTTCCAGAGGATCCAGGAATGTATGGTTGCTCTCTGGATGGGGCATGGAGCAGCCTGGGATAGTGGAAGGTGTCTCTGCCCACGGCAGGGGATGGACTTTAAGGTCCCTTCCAACCCAAACCATTCCATGATTCTCTGATTTCGCTTGTCTTTCCAGTCCACCTGCTCCTGATGAGAACTTAAGACATGCTGGAAAGATTTTACAGCAGTTCTTCAGATTCCCCTGGGCTACTTTTGTTTGTTTTCTTTCAAACATTGCTGTTGGGTACAAATATCTGTTATTATGAAAACAAAACAAAAAGAGGAAATGGAAGGAATACCTCAAGACAGGGTCTCAAGAAACTGAAAAAACAGAAGCACAGAGTAAAATTATTCTACCTACCTTACAATCTATCAGGAGGTGCATTGCTATGCAGAGATTGTTGCTGTGTTTCTCACAGACCTGTTTTAATCAGACAACTCACCTAAGACTTGCATGGAGCCTAGTGCTCCATTAAAATGTTGCAAGATTCCTGGTGAGAGTTTCTACATGCTTTATTAATATAAAGATAAAAAGAAAACGAGTAAGTAAAAGGATGCTTGGTAAGAAATCCCTAATAGCTATCGGTTAGCTGCGAGAAAAGTGGAAACAGTTATAAAAATGCATAGTGAGAGCACAGCAGTGCCAAAAAACCAGCAGAGCCGGACAGGTTGCATCTTCAGAGCACGTGGAGAGGTATAAATGGTTGAAAAGGATAATACGAATATATGTAAAAAATAGTTAATATATAAATGCACATGGAGAGAGGTAAACTTTCACACTGAATGATGAAGAAAAGCAGGCTGCTACCGAACCAAGACCTCAGGATTTTTTAAATGCCCACCAGGAATCACTGATTACGCACAAACAGAATAACGCTTCAGAGAGCCTAAAGTGTACTTAAACGAGAAAAAGAATTAATTAATTAGAAGGGTCAGTTCACTCGAACCCTAAGGCTGCAGCAGCAAAGGGCCGGCAGCAAAGGCTCACTTGGGGGGCTGGAAATCCAGCAAAACCAGTTTACAGAATCTCAGAGCTGGTCAGGTCGGAAGGACCACGGTGGTCCAACCCCCCTGCTTCAGCAGGGTTATCCTTGAGCACATGGCGCAAACACGTTTTGGTTTAAAATACTGCGGGGAAAGATGCGCGGGCCCACGCCGCGCGCCGGGCTCCTCACGGGACCTCAGGGAGTAATAAATGATCATCAAAGACAGCATCGCTAGCTTTGGGGAAGAAAGAAGCGACAGAAGCGCGGGTTCGAGCGGCGCGAGGCCCCGCGGGAACACGTGTGGCCCCACACCACGCCGGGAAAACGGGAGAACCGGGAGCCTGCGCCTCCCCGGGCTCCCCGGCCCGGGCGGGAAGCGGCCCCGGGGTGTGAATTCAAACCTGCCCGGGGTGTAAATTCAAACCCGCCCGGGCTCCGCATGGCGCCCGCCCGCCCTTAGCCCTGGCACGGCGGGCCCGGCTCCCCCCGCCCGCCCGATCCCCGCCCGCTCTCACTGAGCGCCGCCGGCTCGCCGCCGCCTTCATGGTCATGGTCGTGATTCTCCTCCTCTTCCTCCTGCTGCNGAAGGGAAGCTGTGCTGGCAGTGCTCCGGGTGCCGTGCGGGCCCCCGGGCTCTCCCCTTGGAGGCAGTGAGGCAGGAGGTTGCCGCCCCTCAGCCCTCCGTGGAGATGCTCCCTCAGAGCCCGGTGCTGCCCGCGCCTCAGGGCTGAACCGCTCCCGGACTCCCCTGCTTGGGATCTGGGGATGGCCTCGGGAGCTTCTGGTAAAGCCTTCCACAGCTCTCCTGAACTTCCTGTTGGTGTGCGCTGGTTTGTGTGGAGGGTGGTAGGGCTGCTGCGGGATGTCGCTGTAATTCCTCCATCCTCGGGAGGGAGCGAAGGCGAAAGTCACGTAGTGACTTAGAGAGGCACAGCTTCATTTGGGTTGGAAAAGCCCTCCAAGCCCATCGAGTCCGAGCTGTGCCCGATCCCCACCCTGTCGCCAGCCGAAAGCACTGAGTGCCGCGTCCAGGCCTTCCTTGGACACCGCCACGGATGGGGGACTCCCAACACCTGCTTGGGCAGCTCCTTCCGATGTCCAATGGCCTGAAAACTTGGTTATACAACTCAGTGGAAAAGGATGCTTGTTTCTGTTTGTTTGCTGGTACGAATTAGGTGTCTCTTGGGGAGGTGTAATTGCTGTGCTTTCTACTCAGGCGTTCCCTTAGATGTGAATAATTAACCCTGTTCAGATCTGCTGTGGCTCTGTAATGAGAAAACAAAAGAAGATTATTAAAGTATTTTTCTCTATGCAGTTAAAATTTATTTTTATCTCATCTGGACCTAAAAACTTGGCACAAGTAATAAAGACAACACACTTTTTGTCGTAGGATTTGAAGATGTCTAAAAAGAAGCTGAAGAAACTAGCTGGAAAGGAAGACTGTTTGGATGGCCAGGATGACAAAGTAGGAACAGAAATATTATTACTTTTATTATCTTGATTCAGTCTCCTAAATTCAGGAAAACATGAATTGTTTAGCAGCCTTGTGGTAAAAGGATGAGTCAAATTTAAAGACAGGGTCATATTGAGTTGGTCAGATAATTAATTATGTTTTCCTCCAGAGGCTGTGAGTAGTGTGGGAATCAGAAAATAAGAGGCTTTTTTATTTTAGTGTGTCTTTCTGTTTGAGGAAAGTTGGGTTTAATACTGGTACTGAAACCAGTGCTGTTTTCTTGGACTGTTCTGTATCTTGGATCATATATCTTAATTTTTTGATTAACCACAAGTTGTCCTTCACAGCATTTTGGTGAGCGACTCTCAAATATTTCCTTCTAGCCACTGAGACATAAATTAATGACCAAAATTCTCAGCATATTCTAGTACATACTTGTATCTAGTGAGTCAGCCTTCACTGAATCACTTATAAAATGCAGGTGCTACAGGAGTTGTCATCTTTCTGGTCACACTTGTGTGAAGCTTCCTATTATTTTTTATTGTTTATGTCCACTTCTGACAAGTTATTTACTCTCAGAAGTGCAATACCTAGTTGATAAATCAGTAGTTTAATAAATCCACACTTAAATTTGCTAGATTTTTTTCCACTGGATTTTGCAGAGAACTAATGTATAAAGTAAGAGAGCTTTTATCTGTGTTCTCAAAAATTTTTTGCAAGTGTTAATAAATGAACATGATATTATGGCCTTATAAATTGAATTATTCGTGTTAGACGCTTTTTGATCATAGAGAAAATGTTGTTCGAAGTCAAATATTTATAACTATTTTTTCTTCCCCTGAATTCCTTACTATTATTCAATTTGTCTTTTAAAATTAACTTATCCTAAAGTGCTTTATTGGTGGTTTTTTTTTTTTGCATCTGTAATACAAAGGGTAAACACTTGGCTTAAAACCTCATGCTGTAGCTTATTTCCATTGCTAATGCCTCTACCAGTTTGAAGAGTTCAGCTTTAACAGCAAAAAGATAAGGAAACCTGTAATAGCAAGTGTCCTCCAGTGTGACCCCAGTATGGGTGGGAGGTGTCTTATACCCCAAACTGATAGTGCTGGGAGGAGAGGAACAGTAAGAAAATTTGCTTGTGATGACTAAATGAAGTGAAAGATTTCGAGAAAAGGAGAGGTAGGTTGGAAAGAAATATTAAAAATGTCGTGGAAACTCATGGTCATTGGGGAATAGGCCTTGAAGGGAGAAATGAATAACTGAGCAGCTGGAAATGGGTTTGTTACCACTAGAAGTTGTCCCAGCAGCATCATGAGTTCCACCTACCCTTGGGGAGGTCCTTCACTGCCTTCCAGCTGGTGGGGACAGCAGCGGGGTGGATATGACCCGCGGGGGGAGCCTTTGGAGTTGTCTGTCATTCTGGTTTTTCTGTTTCGTTGCTGGTATTGGTCCTGCAGCTCCAGAACCAACCACAGGCAGAAGTTCTCAAAACCGCCTTAATTTAGGACTCCCCTGGTTTCTGCAAGCCTCTGATTTTTGCATAAAGTGTTCTCTAGAGTGGAAGTAAACCAGCTAAGGCCTTTCTAGGTAGGAAGAATCTCTGCAGCAGTGACCTAATGGCCTCACTGAGTCAGCATGCCCCAGTTATTGAAGGAGTGAATTATTTGTGAAAAGATGAACTGTCTGGAGCTTCCTTATCCACAATAATCCACACGTTACCTTCTCTGTTGTAACTTCCTACACACTGCGGTGGTTTTGGGAAAACTGAGTCGTCTAATGTGAGGTGTATAAAAAGTACCTGCCTTGTGGGACACATGGTTTTACCTGAGAGCCTGTGAATTGATCATGGTAGGAATGTTACTATCTCAGATGTGTAGTTGTCAGTGTTGGAGTGGACTGTGTTCAATCACTTTGTAAGCATTAAAGTGCTCCATGATTAAATCATGAAGTGCTGCTAAACCATTTGCACCCTTATTTTTGTGTGCACATCCTTGGCACGCTTTGATAGTGTTTCTCTAAGCAGCCAAACCACTCTGTTGTGACATTGTCTTACGGAAGGTTTTTTTTTTTAACTGCAGTTTCCTCTCTAAGCCCTTGAATTTTTTTTTCTTTCAGAACTCTGAAGACACAAGATCTTACAAGCACACTGTGAAAGGAGAAGCGGAACTTCAGAGGTAAATTCTCAGTCTGTCATTAAATAGAGCTACTTAAAAATATAACAATTACAGACCCTTTAATGCTGAAGACTGTTTTCAACCTGTGTACCAAATAAAATGCCTTGTTTTTACTGGTCCTTCTTTGGATATTTTAAACCTAGTGTAGAGTAAATATGATTACTGAGTATTTTCTCTGCTCTTATAAGAAGGTTTCCTAAAAATTTTTCATATAATTCACAGTTTCTGTAGAATGCTACTATATTCCCATCCACTGTTCCTTTTCCAAGTTCTCCAGTCAGCGTAGGATAAACAGTTTGAAAGCTGTGTATGTTCTGGCACTGTGTGACCAAGCTGACCTTTTAGGATGACACACATCCTTTATCACTGAACTGCTGTTAAAACTTATCTGTGTGATAAGAAGAAGCTCCACTGTGTAGGGTGTCTCTCAAACCAACAGTGAGTGCAGAAAAAGCTCTTGCTCAGTTTTCTTAAAGCTAAAGTGGCTGTACAGTGGAGAAAGGTAAATCCAATAAATGCCGTATCAAACTATTTTAAAGGACAGATGTTGCTCCAAGTCATGTTTAAGAGCATGATGCTCAAAAATGCTTAGCTCTGTTTAAATCAAATGCAGCTGCCTTTTTTGTTGCTGTTTTCCATTAACTGAGCTAAACTGTGTTACTTTCTTTGTAATGTTTCTGTAGATCCAAACCAGAGAAAGATGGGCAAGAGAAGAAGCGACACCGAAGTTCTAGTGTTTCCCACAATGCTGATGGAAGATCCCAGGAAAAATCTCCAAACAGAAGCAAAACCCTGGATGGTTCTTCAACTCAAACTGAAAAGCAAAAGAAAATAGTGATCCAGTTTAAAGCCAAGGAAATCAAACATGGCAAAACCACCCGCACTCCTGATGTGGTGACTGCCAGTAAGGAAAGAAGTCGCTTTGAGGGAACAGAAGGAAAAAGGCTCTGGCACAGCTTTGAACTTCAGAGGGAGAAGGCACTGAAGAAAAAGAGAGAGAAAGCTGAACTCTGCAAACTCAAGCTAAAAGCAGAAGAAACTATGTTAGAAAAGTTTAAGTCCTCTGTGTATGAGGTACCACATAAAAAGGCAGAGGGCTCAAAAAAGCGAAGTGAAGATGTCAGAATTCCCAAAAAGCCACCTGACAGCTCTGCAGGCACTGGGCATGGTGGTAGGCCTGCCACGAAGGAGCCAAGAGCATTATCTGACTTCTGGGAAGAAGAGGAGGAAGAAGAATATAAGGACTTTGCTGTGAAAAAGAGGCACATGAGTAAACACAGATCGTCACACTCCTCATCAGGAACTCCGCCACGATGGGACTCTCGGAAGCGCAGAAAACATGGTGCTGGTTCTCCTAAAGCTCCTGGGCACTCAGGGACTAAAGAAGGGGACTTGGAAGCCACAGCACTGTGCTTTAAGCAGGTAATGAGAACCCAGTTCTCTATGTAGATGTTTCAGGCTGGTTTCTCCATGGCAGACAGATTTATATGAGCAGACTGTCTTCTTACAGAATCCAGCCAGGTTTCATAGCTAACTAGGTGGATTTTTCTGATCCCAGTGTAAACCTTGTTACCATCTTCCTCAGCTAAATGTTAAACAGAGCACAAGAGTAAAGGTCTTGTATGTTGGGACAGTGTCTGCATAGATGCTTCCGCAGCTTTGCTTTGCTGCTGGGGGTGTGGAATACTTCAGTTTAGGTATAAATCAGCTGATTTTTTGTTTTGAGCTGATACAGTTATTTCATTTTTTGAATTAATAAACTGAACCAATGAAAACTTGCTGCCAGACAGAGCATTGCTGGCAGAGTGATGCCAAGAGAGCTAGGGGTGGATCTGGGACTAAATTGGTATGTGTGCTGCAGAACTTCCCTTTTATCTGTGATGGGTTTGTTTCTAAGCTCAGGTTGAGGTGCAGAGCCAAGCACAAGCTGGATCTTGAGCACAGGGCTTTTTTGCTGTTGTTCTTGTGTAAATGCCCAGCATCTTTGGAGATTCCAGTTTGTGTTACAGTGGTGTGAGCGTTTGTGCGTATGCAAAGAGAGTTGTTACGTGCAAAGCCAGGGGATCGTTGAGGTTGGAAGGCACCTCTGGAGATCATCCAGTCCAGCCCCCTTGCTCAAGCAGGGTCAGCCAGAGCTGGTTGCCCAGAACAAAGGATGGAGACTCCACAACCTCTCAGGCAGCCTGGTCAAGCACCTTCAATGTACAAAAGTGAGAGGTTAATGTTCAGACGGAATTTGCTGTGTAATTCACTGTTATTTATTTAAAAGAAAGCCATGCATCTAAGCCCTATTGAAATGATAATGTAGATGCTAATAACTGTGGTTTATGTTCCCTGTTCACTTGGGAATACCCAGTGTTCTCTAAAAAGCCCTCTAAGATATGTGTTGTACTTCTGTTCCTGCTTGTTTCTAGAATGTTGAGGTCCCGTGCACGTCTGACTCCTATCGGGGAGGTGAGGTCAGAAAGCTTGTGCCTGTCCCAAAGGTGAGTGAGGAACTTGTTTAACACTGTAGGGCTGTATTTCAAAACTCCTGATGTGGGGATCCCTTATTCCTCAGTATTCCTTGGTATTTTGTCGTGTTGGTAGGGTTATTTTAATTCTTCCTGCAGAGCTCTGAAGACTTTCCACCCCTTCAAGACAGTCAGAGCGCAGAAACAGACCAAGAGGTTGGTAATGCTTTCATTCAACACTTCTGAGTTGTCTTAAAAGACCAAGGGCACCAAGGTTGTGTAACTGGAGAATTTCATGACCTTTCCTAGTATTTGGCATTGTTGACTCATGATCTACACTCCAAAAATGTGGAGCATTTATTTAAAAAACTAAGCAAACTTGCTGAAGTGCTACTAATCAGGAACTTTGTGAGATAAAGAGTGTCTTTCTGTTACCATGTGCAGCAAAGGGGCCTTCATAGTTGCTCACATGCTCCAGCTGTCTCATTTTCCATCCTCTAACTTTTTAGTTGGAAGAGAGACACTTTTTTTTAAGAAGTGCCTGTTAGGAAACTTGCGGTTTGTGTAACAAAAAAATGCAGCAAAATTTTTGAATGCCAGGTAGAAAGGTCATAAGTCTTTCTAGGCCGTATTTTGGATGTCTTTAGTGGAGCATAGGCAGAAGTTCTCATGGCTTTACATTTCCTGTACAGAATTTAAAATTTTCAGACATCATTTTGAGGCAGTTTTAACAGCATTAATGCAAAGGTATCTTTTTGGGGAAGAATTATGAAATGATTCCTTCCAATGGATCGCACACATGCACATTTTCTCACTGTAGATGCAGATAGTTGAAGACTTGCACGTTGCTCGTGTGGAGAAGAGGATGGCCCTGTCTGTAGTACAGACCTGTGGAGAGCTTACAAGCATGGAGATAGATCTTCCAGAACAGGATTTAAATATTTCTGCTGGTATGCCATGATTGGATCTGCTTTGCTCTCTAGATGCAACCAGTAATTACAGTTACTGATGGTCTGAGTAGGGAGCACACAACTGATTATTTCTGCTGTTTTCTCTTTATTTCTCTTCTTTTCTCTTCTTTTCCCCTAGGGGCTTTTAGTTCTGGTTTGAACATCCTAGTGGTGATTGACACAAATATAATGATTAGTCACCTTGAGTTTGTGAGATCCCTGAAATCTGAGGATATACCAGGTATGTAAATACGTTCTGATGAGTAAGACATTGTTAGAAAAATAGATGCTGTGAGAGCTTCAGGCTACCTGAAGGAAACCAAGCCTGCGTTCCTTAGGCAGCAGGTTTCATGCAGAGGCAGAAGGCTCACACCTGAGAGCCTGGTTCTGTGAACCCAAACAAGCTGCATTGTAGGGAAACCTCAGCTGTGGAAGCAGAACCTACTGTGCTATAATAAGCCCATGTACCTGCAGAGAATCATGGCAGATATTCCCAGGAAAATGCTTGAATTCCTAGAGGTAAATAAGTTTTAACCCTTTCTAAGAACGTAATTGAAGCATTTAACCCATTACTAGTGATAACTGTGTTTTCTAGTCTCCTTTTAGCATTTCTTTTCCTAGAAATAGAATTTAAAATGTGTTGAGCAGTCAGTCAGTGCTTTGTTTCTGTCTTGGTAAAGGTGACAGAACTGAGCAATTTCTCAGGAATTCAGAATGAGACCCTGGCTTTAATATCTGGCTCTAATATGCTGGGAAGCTGTTGGTTATTTGATGTTTGCTGGGTTAGGATGGTGCATGTCAGTTCTTGGTAGGCATATCTGGAATCTATCAGAACGCTTAGGGTGCTTTGATGCTTTCAGCTAATGAATACACTTATTCCAGCCACCTGGAAAATACCTGTCCTAAGGGCCTGAGTGATTTTCCAGGAGTGTGTCAGACTGTGTTTCTCCTCCCAGGTTAGGAATGCTGTTGTCTTATGTACACTGAGATGCCTTTTTAGAATACTGCAACTCCCAGTTTATGGTCCTGCATCAGACCCACCACGTTGAGAAGGCTGCTCATCCCTGGCCTATTTATTACAAAGCAGATGGTTATTAATACATTTTTTCAAAATTCTCTTCTCATAATGTGAATGAGAAAGAAAATGGTTGAAATACTTGTCTTGGGTAGACCAACAGAACAGTCATTAAACTTCTGATTTACCCTGTATTTCATATAAAAGCTTTAAAGTTCAGCCCATGCTTACCTACAAATAAAACCATGGTCCAGTATCCACACTTCCTGTTCCTGGTTCAGGACTGCTGGTTGGCAATGACCACAAGCCCTTGCTGCTTTCTTTCTCTGCCTCTTTTGGCACAGTGAGTGCTGTGGTCACTCAGGTGTGTGCAGCCTGGTATTCCAGCTGCTGTGTCGCCTTGCTGCAACATCTTACAGCGAGTGTGTGCCAAGGTAATTGCTGCAAATATGTGTTACAATGTTGTCAGAATATTCTGCTGATCAAAATTGTGTCTCCCTTTTGTTTGCCTCGTGTTGTCACTTTTCCATGTAATCAGTGTAGTGCCAGATTGAGGTTAGATTAGAAAGAGGCAACTCAGCCTTTTTCAGCTCTTTTTTGAATGCTAGATTCTCTTGATCAAGGAATATGAAAACTATCGGCAAGAAGGTGTGAACTTGCATAAATGTGATGCTTGAATTGAAAGTTCTCTGTAGCAGTTTGTGTTACTTCTGCAAATACCTTTGTTTATTGGTGGTGGTTTTTTTCCTTCCAGGAGTTGATAGACTTGCATTAATAATTCCCTGGGTCGTCCTACAAGAGCTGGACAACTTGAAGAAGGGGAAGATGTTGCAGCATGTTCGGGACAAAGCCATCCCTGCAGTGCAGTTCATCTACAAGTGTCTCAAGAACCAGGATTCCAAACTGTGGGGGCAATCCATGCAGCTGGCTTCTCAAAAAATGTGTAATACATGTGCAATCCATTTGTGCTGGGTACTTCATCCTTGCACTTCACCTAGTGGCAACCTTAGATTTCTGAGTTTAATGGAGACTTCACTCTGCAGTTTGCTAATTAAAATGAGCTAATGTTTTACAGCAGCCTTCAGAGTGTATCCGAGGCTGTGGTGTGCAAGTGCCTTATTAGTGGTAGTGCTGTGTTCACTATCTGTTGTTTCATCAGTTGTTTCTCACTTTCACCTTGCACTTGTGTCCTTGTGTGGGGGGTATTAAATGTACAAAGCACCATGAGTACACGGAGGTGTTTGTGAGGCCGAGTTGTGCCCACATCTCTCAGCTGTGTCTGCACTGCCTTTGCAGATGGGCTGAGCGACGAGAACAACGACGACCGTGTCCTGCAGTGCTGCCTGCAGTACCAGAAGCTCTTCCCACAAGCTCTTGTTGTCCTCTGCACGTGAGTTCCTGGGTGCCTTTAGCTCTCCTGCCACACTGCTTTCAAATCAGGCCTTAAAGAAAGAGCAGTTTCTGAAGTAAGCTCTTGGAAGGGCAATCACCCTCTTAAAAGCTGGAGTAGAAGGATATAATAAACCACTAAAATTGGAGATGGAATCACCTTCATGAGCTTGAGGCCTGAAATAGAATTCAGCTTACTCAATATTCAATTTTAAAACTCGTTAAAGCATAGGTTTCTCAGATTTTATTCTGATTTCTCATAGAAAAGTATTACTGAAGTTACAAAATAGAAAGAAATATGTGTATTAGTGATTGAGATCCAGTTAGAGGCTTCATCCCTGTTCCCAGCCAGGCAAACAGAAGCAAACAAGGGGTTAATCTTAGAAAGAGGAAACCTGGGGATGGATTTGCTGCTGTCCCTGTTTGTGAGGATAACAGCTGACCTCTGAGTATTGATTTTGAGTTTGATATGAGCAGGTGAAGCCAGCTTGAAGGACTGATACTCATTGGCTCTACTTGCTCTGGTCTTGGCCAGAACCAGTTCCTGCATGGTTCAGTGAGTGGGGTTAAAAGTCTGGGCACCATTTGTGTTTTTCAAGTTGACACAGGTGGCTGCTGAAAATGCCGTTTCAGTCACAGTATTCATAGGGTAGTGATGGTGGTTTTATATTTCACTGATCAAAGAACAGGAGGTGACTTCAGAACTGCTTTTCGTCCAAAAATCCCTTTATCCTCTACCAATATAAGCAAAGAGAATTTTTGAGAAAGTACTGGGATGCAATTTTGTCCTGCTAAAGTAGTTCTGCTGGAGCAGGACCTCAGAGTGGCATCTGGGATAATGATTTGGCCAGCTGAATAGTATCAACGGGTCTCAATAAGGAGAATTAACTGTAGCCATCAAGTAAGATACTACTGTCTCAGAATTATTGCCTGATTTGCTTTCTGAAATCATAGCAACTAAGCATCACTGCTGTAGTAATGATAGCTATTGTTTTCTTAAAGCAAACCTAGACCCTGAAACACTTTTTGGTATGTTTCTCATTTTAATTATTTCTCTGGTTTGATTTTTTGAACTGCTTCTAATTGCTTGAGAAAGAAACTTTGTCTATATAATGAAGTTCACAAAATAAGTTTTCCAAATACAAGTTTTTTCAGTGTGCTGCTTTTATTCCTTTTTTGACAACAATTAATTGTCTTCTAGGGATGATAAAAATTTGTGTAGTAAAGCCATTGTGAGTGAGGTGAAGGCATTCTGCAAAGCTGATCTGGTCACTGCTCTGCAGAATGTGAATGCAAACAGGCCCCAGAACTGTGAGGAGCTGCAGCAGCCAAAGCAGGGTGAGTCTGTGGAATATGCTGGTTTGTGAGTGTGTAAAAATCAGTGGGGCAGAGGGAGAGCAGTTCCTACTATACCTTCAGTTTTTCCTATACTTTGAATCCTTAGGAATGTTTTTTTGTTTGGGGAAGGTTTTTTCAAAGGTTTTCTGAAGGTTTGAGACTTTAATTAAACCATCTGTCTCAGAGTTCTAGGAAATTCAAATATGATGTCTTTCTATTTTATAGAAAAAACACTGCATGAATTTCCTGTCTTTAGAGTAATTTAAAAGGTGTCCTGAACTTTTTGGGACTGAAAGAGGTTTTTTCATTTTTCCAAAGATGCAGGTACAGCTTACAGAGCTCAGAAGTGATCATCTTGTGCTTGCTGATAACCCTGCTGGCTGTATATGATCTAAATTATTTAAGGAAAAAAGAAATGTAGTAAGATCACTAATGAGTAATACTCTGGGGATATTAACCTTCTTGGTTAGTAGCTCTTAATTAAAAATACGCACAGTACAAGTGGGTATAACTAGAAATACTTGAAACCTAATTAGGGACAGCCCACCTGCTTTATAAACTAAAGTGCAGTCTGTCTTTATGGGCACAAGTTCTTCCTGTACCATCAATATGAATTACATATAAACCCAGTTTCAATAAATACCTTTTGTGTCATTGGTTTGACAGATACAGAATTTGGGAAAACAAGAGGCGATGCTGGTTTTACTGCACAATTCCCAAATGTGCTTCCAGACCTCGAAAGGAACTTAGGAGAAGCTTTGTCTTCTATTTTGGAGACTGAAATGAAACTTGCATTTGGGAACCTGTGGATGGAGGTGATTTCTTACATCATCTTGCTTGATATTTTGATTATTGAGAGATTTGAATGTCCTTAGTATTTTTTTGCTATTAATACCTGTGCCAAGCCAAACCCAAGTCATTCAGGTCCCTGATATAACAGTTCACTGACAGGAAACAGCTTAATGTTCACTTCTAATATTTCGTTTTATAGCAAGATTATACTGTTTGACCAGTAGTGTGCAACATGTGCAGTATTTTAATAGAATTTTAATGACACAGTAACAGGGCTGCTGGTTTCTCAGTGTGAAGTTTCAGAATTCTTTTTATTAGTGGCATTAAAATTCTATTTCAGCTTTTCTAGTCAAGTAAATCCTTGCCCTGTAAATACATCCTTCAAGAAATCATTCCATGTGTTCTGTATAATATTGAGGCATTTGTTGCAGGCATTTCTTCCCCACCAGAACAGATGTGGATAAAACTGTTCACAGCCTAATTGGTTCCAGTGCAGATACAGAATGACAAGGGTACTAATGAGAACCTCTAAACTTTCTTGCAAAAGTATTGTTTGCAGAAGATAAATACCCAAGTACAAGGCACTTTCAAATTGTCCCTGCTTTACTTTAGATTCCATTTCATAGCTTCTAACAGCTGGGGGGCTGTTAGAAGTGTAAATTTATTGCAGATAAGCCTCTCTGGCTTGACAAATCCCCCAAATCATGGGGTGACTGTTGTTTCCCAAACTGCCCTGATTAGCTGCTAAGCTTTTAATCACTTCTTGATTCACTTAGTTAATTTCTTTTAACATCCCGTCAAACACTGGTTTCACCTGATAGTAGTTAATTTCAGTTTTTTTGCAATACACATATTTTACTTCATGTATAAATAGTCACAGTGTTTATTTTTACTTTGTAACAGTACTAGAAAATCAAAGGCATATTTATTGTTGGTCTTTTTGTTCTTGTTACTGTTGGCTTTTGTGCACAAGTAACTCATTAGATCAGTTTTGAGATAAATCAAAAGTATTAAGAGTTTTTGAGGAATGGGGAACCAAAAATCATGAGACTGATTGATTGTGCATTCCTTCTGAATGAGCATCACTGTTTAACCCATGAGGCTGCTGAATCAAATCTTTATTAATAGATAATAAACATGTTAAATCTCGACATAGTCTTATTGCTGAGGAATCACTGAAATTCTCCTTCAGCAGTCACAAATCATCACATTCTTGAAGAACAGAGCAGTTGTGGAATGTATAGGAATATGTCTAAATGAAAACCAGCCTTTGAATTTATTACATACTCTCGTACAGATCCTGTATCTGAAGCCACCATGGACCTTAGCAAACCTGCTGAAGTGTTATAAAAAACACTGGATGGCTGTTTTTGGTTATGTGGTGCCAAGGAGTTTACTTTCAACCATTGAATGTCTTTCTAAACACCTTTGTGCAGGTAACAGTCCCTAAGAACATTAATTGTAAACTTGTAAAAAGCCTCCCTGTTCTGGTTTGAGTTACAGAACTGTGTGAATTAATGGTCACTAAAGTCTCTGAATTATTTTTAAAAGGCAAATAATCCTTTTCCCTCCTTTGCCCCCATGTTATGTGTGACCAAATGATCTGTATTTGCCAAGTAAATTATGGAGGAGCAAAGGATATTTAATGTGGTACGTGAGGGCAGAGAGGTTTGTTTTAAAAAGAAGCCAACAAAAAAAAAAACCCCACAAACCTTCCATTTGTTTAAAGATGTCTTTGAGCACTTGATTTTGACAGACAGACCTGGTGAACTCCCCCAGAGGGTGCTGGGCACTGCCCAGGCTCCCCAGGGAATGGGCACAGCCCCGAGGCTGCCAGAGCTCCAGGGGCGTTTGGACACTGCTCTCAGGGATGCACAGGCTGGGATTGTTGGGGTGTCTGTGCAGGGCCAAGGGCTGGACTCCATGATCCTGGTGGGTCTCTTCCCGCTCAGGATATCCTCTGATTTCATGGTTCTACCTCTCTGGGATATTGCTGTTCTGCAGAATTATTTTAGATATGCCAGTTGATCCTTGTGCAAGATCCAAGGATAAATTTGGAAGATTTGGTTAAGGAGTGAGCAATCTCATGCATGTTTATGTGAGATTGTTGCACCTGATGCTTCTGAACCCTTTTCCTAGGCTTTTCATGTGCTTCTGTTAATCCAGGTATTTGAGTATTAAATTTGCATGCCAAGACTGATAGCGCCTAACATTTTTTTTTTTTCTCCCTTTCACATTAATGTCTAAACATCAGATAAACCATTTGACTCCTCAACAGTGCGTATCCTGCTCCAGGAATCCAAAAAATTACTCCATGCTTTCAGCACCAGGTCAGACTACAACGGTGTCCTGCCCCAGGCTTATGCTGAAGTGACAAAGCTGTGTGAGACCCTCGGGGAGGTAAGAGCAGCTTTGGTGTTTGTCCACCTCACCCCATTCTCGAGTTGTTCCACGTTCCAAACCTGGCTTAGATGTCTTAATTATTCCCATCATTTCCACTGATTACTCCAGGAAATGTTGCTGGGGTGTTTTCTAAATGAAGAGACTCTGACTTTAACTTTTATTTTCGTGCAGTGAATATCTGCTGATACATTTTTTCCCTAATATAAATGTATTAGTATTGGAAGGGTGACTGAAAACCATTATTTTGTCTTAGTTTTCTATTGCATTTGTAGTTGATGGACCTTAGAGATGAAACTTGCTGTTTCCCCTTGTGACATGGGTCCCATACTGCTGTTCTTAGGTGTGTTATTTCGACTTTCATTGTCATGATAGCTGAAGAAGGGACTCCCTTGTATCACGTGGTTTGTGATGGTTACTGGGGGTTGTCCTGGCACCTTTTGTATTCTCAGACATTGGTCTTCACTCACAGCTCAGCTCTGAGTTGCTGTGGAGAAAATTTCATTTGTCTTGCTCATGGTTACTGTCAGTTCTGTATGTAATGGCATAAAAACTGGAGTCATGAGCATGGATGAAATATTTGGATTTATGGGAAAGAAGTTAGGTCAGAGCAGCTGTAAAGAGTTCCTGGTGTCTTTGGAAAAGGCTGAAGGGGAAAGGAGGAAGGTCAGGAGTGACCTGTGCTGGCACCTCTGTGCAATGTAGTCAGCCCTGAACCTGACATTCTGCTGCCACGAAAATCAGACTCTGTGTGAAAACTAGTCAGGAAGGAATTCCTCCCTGAATTGGGAGGGTGCTGAGGCCCTGGTAGAGGGTGCCCATAGAAACTGTGGCTGCCCCTGGATCCCTGGCCACAATTGGATGGGGCCACATTGGATGGGGCTTGGAGCACCCTGGGCTAGTGGAAGGTGTCCTTGCCCATGGCAGGGGGTGGCACTGGATGGGCTTCTTTGAGGTCCCTTCCAACCCAACCCACCGAGAGAGGCTTTGGATGTAGAGACTGTAACCAAGGTAACTCAAAGAGTTCAGCCTTGATTGCTTGAACATTGCTTTAAAAAAATCTGTAGAAGTGTGTAGATTCTGGTTTTCTGTAGTTAGGAACCAAATACATTGATTATTTGTTTGCTGAACTGTTTTATAAGGTGAGGGCAGACAGTGAGCAGGATTTATCAGAAGACATCATGGTTCTTTCAGAAAATGCTGCGTGTGAAACAATGGAAGCCACGACACCCAATCTGCAAAGCACTGAGGAAAAAGAGCTCCATCCCAGCTTTCATGTGGCTCAGGAAAACAGGCACCAGGAAATCTGGTCGGTCCTGGAGGGTGTTTGGAACACCATGAACTTGTACAGGTACAGCTTGCTAAAGGGGCTCAGAACTAACACGTAACCTTAGATAACTTTTGAACAAGCACACTTTAGAAACTGTGCTTTTTANTCATGGTTACTGTCAGTTCTGTATGTAATGGCATAAAAACTGGAGTCATGAGCATGGATGAAATATTTGGATTTATGGGAAAGAAGTTAGGTCAGAGCAGCTGTAAAGAGTTCCTGGTGTCTTTGGAAAAGGCTGAAGGGGAAAGGAGGAAGGTCAGGAGTGACCTGTGCTGGCACCTCTGTGCAATGTAGTCAGCCCTGAACCTGACATTCTGCTGCCACGAAAATCAGACTCTGTGTGAAAACTAGTCAGGAAGGAATTCCTCCCTGAATTGGGAGGGTGCTGAGGCCCTGGTAGAGGGTGCCCATAGAAACTGTGGCTGCCCCTGGATCCCTGGCCACAATTGGATGGGGCCACATTGGATGGGGCTTGGAGCACCCTGGGCTAGTGGAAGGTGTCCTTGCCCATGGCAGGGGGTGGCACTGGATGGGCTTCTTTGAGGTCCCTTCCAACCCAACCCACCGAGAGAGGCTTTGGATGTAGAGACTGTAACCAAGGTAACTCAAAGAGTTCAGCCTTGATTGCTTGAACATTGCTTTAAAAAAATCTGTAGAAGTGTGTAGATTCTGGTTTTCTGTAGTTAGGAACCAAATACATTGATTATTTGTTTGCTGAACTGTTTTATAAGGTGAGGGCAGACAGTGAGCAGGATTTATCAGAAGACATCATGGTTCTTTCAGAAAATGCTGCGTGTGAAAAAATGGAAGCCACGACACCCAATCTGCAAAGCACTGAGGAAAAAGAGCTCCATCCCAGCTTTCATGTGGCTCAGGAAAACAGGCACCAGGAAATCTGGTCGGTCCTGGAGGGTGTTTGGAACACCATGAACTTGTACAGGTACAGCTTGCTAAAGGGGCTCAGAACTAACACGTAACCTTAGATAACTTTTGAACAAGCACACTTTAGAAACTGTGCTTTTTACCCCGTAATTAATCTAAATTAACCCAAAACAAAAAAATATCACACCACCTGTCACACAAAAGTTGGGAGCATGCAAATTGTTATGTCAGTCTGCTGCTCTTTTTCTGCACAGCAGCTGAAATAAGTTGGGCTGAAAAATAGAGTTGAAAACCCCACAAGTCTGAGACATCCATGAAAATCTTGTATTTATCCATAAAATAGGATCTGAGATCTTGATTTTCCTGTGGTTATTTTCTTTCCAAAGACAGTGGAGGTCTTCCAGCTTATGCAAAATTCTGTACCCTATTTTAAAACTTGAAAATCATTTTGAAATAGAAAACATTTTGTTGTTAAGTAAAATCTTTCACTTTACAAAATGCAGAATCTAGTGCATTTCCTTTCTCATGTAAACTCAGAATTGTAGGAAATTAACTCCTCTTCCACCTAGATGTTTTACCATTGCTTTTATTTTGGTTATTTTTGAAAAATCTGCTGGAAACTCACTGGGATGCCATATCTTTTGATAAAATCTGAATAGGTACTGTGTTTTCTCTTTGTTGTCTTAGTCTGGAATCTTTTCCAAGGAGGGGCTCTGAGCCAGCCAGGCACAAAGGAACTCCATTTCTGGTGGTCTGTGAGGACTCAGCTAATCAGCAGTGATAACTCTGTTTCTGCACTGCCATTTATTCTGAGACTGTTTTAGACAGTGTGATTTATATTTTACCTTTTTGTTTTAATAGACAAAATACAAGCACACGACACACACTGGGTCTCTGAATTCTGAGCTGTTTTATTAACTGCTTTTCTGTCTCTTCTTTATTTCTTTTGAATTTCAGTATTGAGCTATTCCAGAAGCTGGACCCCAGTGCAGTGACCATGGCTGCCAAGGCCTCGTTTGAGGAGGCTTTTTTGGGCCTGCAGAAGCTATTGGCAGCTGTGAAGGACATCCGTGAGGGCATTGGCAGGTGAGCACTGCAGCTGGGCACAAAATGTGCGACAGGCACCTGAAGTGACAAAAGTCTGAAATATTTCAGCACCAAACCACTCTTCTGTGTGCTTAGTGACATGACTTGCAGTAAAAATCCTGCTGTCAAGGCTACCTTGAACCATTTGTTGGTAGCAAAAGATAATGTAAGTGTTGCAGACATGCAGATCTCTTGTAGGGAATTGTTTTTTATGTCTGGGATTTGTTTCTAGTGTTTGCCCAGCGAGTTGCCTCTGCTCAGGTGAAACTGGAGCTATTAATGATTGATGATTATGATTAATACATCAGTTCTGACGGCAGGAACTTTGAATAATTCAGGGCATTTGTGTTTCAAATGTGAGGCCCACTCGGATGGGGGCAAAGTTCCAATAGAGTGAAGGATATAAAGTTTTGGGGCTTTGCTGTTCCCAGTTCTAGAGTGTTCTTCATGACAGCCATAACAATGACAATCAGCTGGATTCTCTCTTTAGGCAGGATAATATTCCCTCTGTCTTCATAGAATCCCAGAATCCCAAAATGGTTCGGGTTGGAAGGGACCTTAAAGCCCATCCAGTGCCACACCCTGCCATGGGCCACCTTCCCCTAGCCCAGGTTGCTCCAAACCCTGTCCAGCCTGGCCTTGGACACTCCCAGGGATGGGGCAGCCACAGCTTCTCTGGGCACCCTGTGCTAGGGCCTCAGCACCCTCACAGGGAACAATTATTTCCCAGTATCCCATCTAACCCTGCCCTCTGGCAGGGGGAGCCCCATCCCTCTGCCCTTTTTCATACAGCACAAAAAATTGGAAGTTCCAGGAAGAATAAGGAATCTCCTCTGTAGTCTTGGCTTAGTCCTTTTTTCATGGCAGTGAAATATAGATCCATTCAAAGAATTGCAGTCTTTCTTTCAAAGATTAATGATCAAAATATTATAAAATTAGAAGCAGAAAAACAGGGGTAGAAATGTGAGCTTGAGCAGCTGAGTGCTGATGGATTCAATTTATTGCTGGTGGGTTTTTTCCCTTTAAGGAAATTGTTTCAATAAAGCAGGTTAGTGCTAAACTTTGCTCTCTTCATTCCAATCCTAAAGTTTTTGCAACAGATCCTGTGGTGTCAGTTTATAGGTGTGGTGGGTGAGATTTGATGGGAATATGGAATATTCAGGATGGTTATTTGTGTTGCAGAGGTGTTTCATTAAAAACTGCTGGTTTTCTTCGTATGGGAGAGCTCTGTAAATATAAGAAATCCTGAAATACACAGGCTGATGGTTGGAATGGAGTAGTTTTCCTGGACACTTTGGAAATGCCTGCTCTGATGTGCAGGTTTGCAGTAGGTGGCGTTGTGGAGCAAGAGATGGGGAGAATTTGCACCAAGCATTCGCTGCTTTGGCCTTGAGTGGAGGGATTTAAGGGAGTTTGAGACTTCTGAGGAACTTTTCCGAAGTTAAAGAAGGAGCCAGGTTAATGTCTCATTGCAGTTTTATGAATATTACAGAGTATTAAAGCAAAAATTCAGAAGTTTTCATAGAACAGAATGGTTGGGGTTGGAAGGGACCTTAAAGCTCATGTTGTTCCACCCCCTGCCATGGGCAGGGACACCTCACTTTCATTTTGCTCTAAAACTGACCTTGCAGTGTATTTATTTTTCTTGATTTTTGTAAAAACACCTTTCAGTGACTTAATCTAATGGCATGATTGCAGAAAAGGAGGCACTGGAGGAAAAGTAGTGAGAAAGTTCTGTCTTGAATATTTGGAGGTAACACAGCTTTAGTGATCAAACACATCTGGTTCTGTGGTACCTTCTGGTCCCTGCTGTCCAGAACAAAGAAGAGAGAAAACATCTTGTGAAAGTTTGGAAGTTTTACCAATGAATCATATTGAAAGTTCAACTGCATTAAAAGTTTAGATTTTCAGATTGTTAAAAACAATTAGAAAAACATGATGATGCTTTTTGAGATAAATGTAATGATACCCTTAATCATAAAAAAAAATACTACACCAGTGGCACTACCCCAGCTATTCAGGCTTGATGGCCAGAACATGTTAATGACAAATACAGATATGGAAAAGGAAAAAAAAATTAAGAAGCTGTTCCACGGAAGATGTCTCAGTACCAGCTTTTGGCACCTTACCCTCTTGTGGTAGCTTTTGTCACACCATGCAGGTTTTTCATTTTATCTCGGCTTCTTCCTCTAGCAGCATTGATAGCAGAGTGGTGTTTATATTGCACAATTCTGCATGCCAGAGATGGCTTACAGCCTTCAGCTCTGGGATTAAGAATAATCATGGTTAGTATATTCTAACTATATACCATTACTGCTGGTAATGAGCAAAGGTTGTTAAACCTCTGAAATTCAAGCGTCCAGTAAAATTGTGAAACCATGACATGATTTTAAATAATTTTGGATTGAGGATTTCTGAGTGTTCTCACTGGTGGTTTATATTTGTATTTGGGTTGGGTGTTATTTGGAATCAGTTAATTGGGGCACCTCATTTAAGCTCTTTTAAATGAACTTTTTAAAATAAAATAGGGATTTAGATTAGCTGACGTTTGCCCTCAGCTGAATGGAACTTGTGATTCCAAGCTTTTATATGCACCCCTAGGGAATTAGACATTGTCTTCATGTTTCCTGCCAAGTTTCTTTTAGATAAGAAATCCTCGTTCATAGAAAAGAAAAAAATTTAGTCTTTGGTGAATTGATAGAGTTATTTCTAGTTGGATTTTTTCTTTTCATCTGTTGGGTAAGAAAGAAGTTTTTTGTTCATATGCCAACTTTAAAATCACTAACAGCTTATAGCGTATACACTTAGATACAGGCCTCCTAAATATTTGTACTAATAATGCTGTCACCTGTAGAAATACTTGTCTGTTACTGACTGCATAAGGAGCCTGAATTCTGCTTTTCTAATATTTTATCTAAGTGGAATTTCTCTCACACTCCTAATGGTTTGGAAAAACGTGGTTTAGCCAAGGGCTTCATAAACGTTTGTAAATCAAAAGTGTAATTTCTTAAGATTTTAGTAGTGCAGGAGAGTGTTACATATCAGAACTGATCGCTAGATTTAAATAATTTAAAAACATTTCTGCAGTTTTACTAATTTTAGTACAGAATTCCACAGATGTAGAGAAATTGTGTCCTCTATTTTTTCAGCTGGTCAGTGGAGGAATTGAGATTTCTTTTCCTTGGTGTCTCATTAGAGAATTGTCTTCATTCCCTTAGACTCCTGTGGCAGTTAATAATTTCTGCCATAAAGTTCCAATAAAGTCTCTAGATGAAGAGCTCTGCCTTTGATCTTGCTCTGCACAGTCTCCGTCTGGAATTAAAATGGAGATTAGCTCCCAGTTCAAAATATCAGACATTCCAGTCACTACTTGTTGGATCTTTATGGTTTTATCCATTTAGATGAAACCTGAAACTGAACTTACCTGCAGCCTTCTCTGCTGCCAGGCCCACATTTGTCCTTTGCCCACTGAAATGTTCTGTTGTGCCCATTTTGATGACAACTCTAAGAAATAAAGCTGAGATAGAGCTGGAGCTGGGCAGTGGCTTCCCAAGGGGCAGGGCAGAGGTGGTGCTGTGCAGCTGCTCACACCGTGGTGCCTTTAGAGCACTCTGAAGAGCAGAAAGGTTTCAAACACAGGATTGTAAAAGCCACGGTGCCTTGAGCCTGTAAAGCCAGGGGTGCCAGCAGGGGCTGACAGCTGAGGCACTTCCACAGTGACAGAAAGCACAAGCTTGGCTTTGGTGCGGGGAGAAGCCCCCTGCATTTCCCAGCTGGCTGCTGTGGAAGCAAACCCTGGCCTGTGTTGGTGGCCGTAACCCCACTGGAGCCCCTCGGTGCAGTGCAGTGAGGAATTGGTAATGGGCCACAGGGAACTTCGGGGTTTCCATTTCCCATCTCCTTTGCTTCCTTGGTATTGGGGCAGTGAGGTTCAAAGGGGCTGTTAATGGGTGAGGCTGCCTTTTCTCCTGTCAGATCCCAGCCTTTTAGATGGAGCCCTGGATTTGTTAACTGGTTAATGCTCTGTGCCAGCCCTGCCAGCCTGAGCAGTGACACAGGGACAGCTGAGTGGGACAGGCCTTGGGGGCAGAACTTCCCGTGGGTGTTACAGGGGATTCCACACAGTCCCACTGGACCTCCCTTGTCCCTGCCCTCATGGGGTCTTGGAGCAGCTGGAAGGCTGAGCCGCTTTCACTGCCACTTGGGTTGTGGGCTAGGCTTTTTCACTTCTATTTGATAAGTTCATTTTCTGGTCCCTTCCAAACAGGCTTTGCTTTCTCCCAGATCTTCTCTGTGCACAAGTGAGGAACCACATCCTGAGCTATTTCCTATCTGTTTTTGTTTATTATTGTGTCTTACACCTTTTGTTTGGCATCAGATGAGTGACAGGACGGGAGATAAAGAAACGTTGGGAGTGGTTTGGGCAGCTCTTGAGAAAAAATCACCAAGTCTGACTGTCTCCTTTCTCCCTCCTGCCCCCAGGACAGCATTTAACCTCCAGTTGGTGGCACGTATCCATATTCATTTCTTGGATCTTTCCATGACGTTCTCTTCTCTACCTCACATACTCAGTATTTTCAGAAATTTCAGAATATTTCAGAAAACTGTAGAGTCATACTGGAGTTCTTGGGCTGAAGCTGAAGTACAGAATGGGGGTGTTGTAGTGTGGTTCTGCAAGGCTGTGCTGATGGAAAGGCCGAGTGATGCCATGGATTTTCACCCTCTGCTTTTGAATCAGCATGGAGAGAGAAGCAGCAGCACTGGTTAATGTTGTAGTGGTCACAATACTGAGGTTCACATGGCTCCTTAGAACAGTTTGATGTAAAAGCCCTTTGCTTCCTGGGTTACTGATTTAGAGGACGTTCTCTAGACATAGTTCTGTAGTTGAGGCAGACTTTTTATTACTCAGAAACTTCCATGGAAATGAAGGCAACTTGATTTAATGAAATAATAGAGGTAGAGTCAATGCTCATACAGGCAGGTCCAGATTTCCCAGTGTACACCTTCCCTTAAAATGTCTGTTTTCCATAGCACAAGGTGGTGGCTACAGGAGATGAAAGGAGCGTGAAGTGATTGAAAGCAGCAGAGAGCAGTGGTGCTGTGAAATCACTGCTCTGCAGACAGGAATGTGTCAGTTTTGTACAGAAGAATATATTCCCAGGCTGGAGCTGGTATTGCAGTCCCTATTTAGCTGCAGACAGCACTAGGCTGTTTCATGAATGCTGACCTGTTGGGAATCTGTGGGGGAAGTTATGGTGCAGGCTCTTCCCTCGGCAGCTTCCCAGAGCTCTGTGTGGAGCGAGAGCTCTCCCCTCAAAACAACAAATCTCTTTTATTTGGAGCTGCTGTAAAACTTGGAGCCAAATGTCAGACTTCTCATTCCATAGTACAAACCCAGAAACCATTGGCACCATCCAAGCAAAGGCCATAAAATGAGGTACAGGATTTAGCATTAGGTTACTCGGATGATTATTTACACAATTTGGGTTTTTTTCCCAGAGAACTGGAGGCACAGTGGGTTTGTCCATCCACCTGAGGTCTTGCAGGGATACACCTGAATATGTTCCCTCCACCCTTCCTCTGGAGAGCTCCCATGGCAGCTCTGTCACTTATCCATATGTGTCCTTGGCACAGCAGGAAGAATATTGATGGACAGGTTTTGCCCCAGCATTTTGTGATGGCCTTGGGGTGAGGTTGTTCCTAACACCTTTTGTGTTGTGGCCACTTGTGCATCCAGGCTGATGGCAGCAGTCGGGCAGTTTCTGACTGGACTGGAGGGAATGATTCCATGAGGAATCAGCCTCTCCCAGGTTAGGGATGCTCTGCTCCTGCTGCTGCAGGTGTTGGGTGTGATAGGCAGGGTTGGCACTGCCTGGAGCTGCTGAGAGGCAATGGGAGCTGCTGAAGGGGAATGGGAGCTGCTGAGGGCAATGGGAGCTGCTGGGGGGCAATGGGAGCTGCTGGGGGGCAATGGGAGCTGCTATGGGGGAATGGGAGCTGCTC